>SJJU01009064.1:0-17449 GCA_012932125.1 Conopomorpha cramerella | reverse complement strand
TACTCACGACATAGGCTGACGAAGGTCCTGTGTTTTTAGGTATGTACCTATATTTCGTAAAGACAAGTTACCTATACATAGGCGTCAATCCTTGGGGATTACTGACTACCTTGTCGTAAAAGCCAGTGCACGCCACTGTTGATATGCGTATATAGATTTGGTGTATAGCAGGTTATGAGTATATCATACGACATGTGAATTTGTGTCACTAATTTCCTAGTGTCTTAACCCTTTAACAGGCAGAAGTTATGTTTGAAATTCATCGATTTTAGACTGTGTTTCAACGGACTAAGGTTCAAAATTAAGTGGGATCTATATTCCCTCTGACTGGTAAAGGGTTAACAACTCTCAACGTCAGAAGCATAAGGTGGGATGTGTCATTGTAACAAAACAACACATACGACTTTATGCTTCGGACGTCGAGAATTTCTTTTTAACCCTTAATCAAACAAAGGCTAGTATATAGCCACTTGACCAACACATACTTTGAACCTCATTGAATATCTTCACTGGAATTATCTGAAGATTTCAGAGATGTTATCACAGAATAATCACATATGGTATGTAACACTACAGGACACACACATACCTATTTAAAAATTAAACAATAATATCAAATTGTACTTAAAAGCCAGAATGTTTGAAACATCACCCGGGATTATGTGATGGAGTCGGTAATTAGAGTAACAAACGTCAATAGAGTCCAAAATCAATCAGAAACACACCTAACCTTGTCTGATTAAGGGTTAATATGAATGAGAAGGAATTAAAAAAAAATACACTTCACGCCTTTTAATCCCAAAGCGGAGTAGGCAGAGGCACTTGCTTAATAAGCAAATGCCCACGGTTCACCAAGCGTATTTAACCCAACGTGACAGGGGGTGAGCCCATCGCCGTTATAGGGTTCGCACATCTTGTGGTGTGCGGGTTTAATCACGATGTTACCCTTCACCGTACGAGCGTTGCGTAGCGTACATAGGTTCTGAAAAAGAGTTCCATTGGTACACGTCCAGCAGCCGGACTCGAACCCGCGACCTCCCGGTTACAAGTCAAGTATCCGACCAACTGGACCACAGACGAGGAATAAATTTTTTGATAATAAATAAATAAAATATTTTCCAACGTAACCCACACGGCAGAAGATACGAACATAAGCTAGTGCAGAATAAAATATGACACAATTTAGCTTCCTCATTCGTGACTGGCTGGAGTATCGACTTACACAAAACAACCATAATTATGTGTAATATGTTGAGCTCTTTAGTATTTATTACGTGTAACACTAAGATTCTTTATCTTTAAATGAGCAATTCTTGTATATATATATATAATATATATATAATTGGAATCTCGGAAACGGCTGCACCGATTTTCATGAAATTTGGTATGTAGTGGGATTTGGGGGCGATAAATCGATCTAGCTAGGTTTAATTTTTAGAAAATATCTTTCCAACCGTGTTTTCGGGCATGAAAAATTGCTCAAATTGTTAATACGACTCTTACTGACATCTATTGCCGAGTAGTAATACTATGCTATACGTAGGATGGTGCGGGGACGTTTTGGTTTTGAAGTAACTAGAGATGGGGTTATGAAAAAATCGAAGGAAAATAATCGATTTTTTTACTTCGAGCGAAGCTCGGTCGTCCAGGTACTATCATTTAAATAGCTAAAACACCAGCATCCGCACACAAAAAACAGCTTTATACAGAGTGTAAAAAGAACCCCGAGCAATGCTCTTAGAAATCGTCAGTTTTTTTTTCAATCACTATGAACAAGCGTTTGATCACCATCTTGCCTGATGTTGCAGCGATGTGGTCTACGATGGAGCACACTTGTTCATTAGGTACCTATTCTCCCCAGTGACTTGAAGACCTTCGGACTGTACTGCGCAGGAAACAGACTCCGGCAAGTCGTTCCACATCCTTGCGGTTCGCACTCGAAGTTCTAACAGTGCTAAAGTAATTTTTTGGTGGTTTTCACATTTTGATACCATACGTCACGGTAACGTAACTCTTAATTAATAGTTTTCTCAAATAAAACGACTCTTATTTCTAGATTAAGGCAATTTAAAATACTCTTTCCAAATAATGTACACCTCTAATGTAGCTAACTAAAATTTTACGCAGTTATTTTGCTCTCCTGTAAAGTGGATAGCTCAGATGACATAGCTCATCGTTTTAGCAAGCTGAAGTGGCAGCGGGCCGGCCATATTAGCCGTAGAACCGATGACCGTTGAGGCAAACGAGTTCTCGAGTGGAGACCGCGTCTAGGGAAACGGAGTGTAGGACGCCCTCAGGCAAGGTGGACTGATGATATACGCAAGATGGCTGGCAGAAGTTGGATGCGAGAAGCCGAAAACAGATCACAGTAGCGTGCAATTGGAGAGGCCTATATCCAGCAGTGGACAAGTATGGGCTGATGATGATGATGATGATGAAAAGTGGGCTTTGTTTTTACTTACGGACTGTTAGAACTTCGCTGACGAAATATTGTTGGGCTCGTCAATATGAACAACTTTTACTATGACGACGATGCGCAGAAATGTTTTTTTTAACGTGTCAACGTTTGATAACTCGATACCACGGGCTGCATGCACGAAAAAGATGACGTCATTGTCCCGTTCCGCAAGCGAGAACGCGGCACGAACGAGAGAGAGGCATGATCACTCCTTCTAGAATTATTCTACTGTAATATCTGACATTGTCACGTCAAACTACCGCCCGTAAACTGACTTTACAGACAACCATTTTTTTTTTCATTTCATTTTAGAGTAGACAATTTTTTGGCTAGTGAGATGAAAAGATGTCTGTCTATCTGTCCGTTTGTCCGCGAATCACGTCAACACGGCTGGACAGATTGGGTTGTTGTTTGGCGCGCAAAGACCCTTATAAACTGGAATAACATTTAGCCAAAATAACGTTTGCCGGGTCAGCTAGTTAAAAATATTACTATGGATTTCATGGTAAAGACCTTAACCATTTCGTTCCAACGTCGAACCTTAATGTGACATGCGTGTACGCTTAACAACAGAAGAAAAAAAAACAATAAAATTAAAGGTGTCATCACACCAGTCAACCGCACCCATGTATTTGCGGATTTAATTCGAAGGTCGTGCGAACACACCCTAATGGTGAATTGACGATTATAAAGTTGTGTCATACTGTTCGCCAATACTTATATTATGCAATATCTATAATACTTTGCATATTAGCTCGATATTCTTTAGATTTTTTGTAAGATCGTTAACTTAAAAAGATCCGTGAAGATGATTCTAATTTCATGGCCTCTCGACTCTATTACCATGGAATAGAGTATGTAATCTCACGCTTTTGTTGTTAATCCTATGTGTGTTTTGCATTTTTAAGCCTACTTTTCACCTTGAACTATAATGGTTGTGTTTTTGGAAATATTTTTTATTTTTTGTGATTAATTTGTTTGTGTATTTTTTCCGCAATTAAGCTTTATTAATACCGATAAAGTATTTTTTAATTCAATAATCACACGATTTCTTTCTTAGCTAATATGCATATAATATACATTACGTCACGCATGTTTTCCAGAGGGGTAGGCGGAGACAACGGATCACCAACTCACATACATCTTTTCTTACATTATTTCTTAGTTTTCGTGTAGATCGTGTACCAATTTAGTATAATTTTTATTCGAATATTTGTAAGTGTTCACAATAGGAGAACGGCAAAACGTCATCCATATCAGGTGGATTTACCATTTACGCGTTTGCGTCTACTTTCATAGTGCGAACCGCCAGGATGTGGAATGACTTGCTGGAGTCTGTGTTTCCTGCGCAGTAGGTACAATCTGAAGGTCTTCAAGTCACTGGGGTGAATAGGTACCTAACGAACAAGTGTGCTCCATCGTAGACCACATCGCTGCTTAACATCAGGCAGGATGGTGGTCAAACGCTTGTTCATAGTGATAAAAAAAGTTTAATTTAAAAAAAAATTGGTCCTGTTTTTATATACCTTCAGAAAAAGATATATCTGTTGAGCTTAACTACCGAATTTGTATAATTTTAAATCAAGTATTTTTAAAGTTTTGTTTTAAAAAAAACTAATGAATGTTTTTTTTGTTCACAGGTAAATTTTCAACTTTAACTTCCAGACTAATTTAGTGCTAACAGTAAGTGATACCAAAAAAGTAAAAATGCGTTTGCCACTCATAATAAATCTTTGTGGAATTGTACCATATTTATATTACACTCAACCAAGATATTACATATTATATGACTAAAGAAAATATCGTACTTTCTGTAATTCTTTGTATTAACTACGGCATGTGTTCCAGTAACGGCGAGTAAGCTATGAAGATATACTTTTGAATAATACAATAGCCTTTTAATCACAAGCTAATGTTCCGATTCCAGATTAGATATTAAGGTTAATTTTTACCAGTAAAAATAAAACAATTTTACCTTATTGATGTTTTAATGACAGACAGTGTTATTAAAATTTCAAATGTAAAATAACCCCCGATTTTAAATGTTCATGTCGTGCCCTTTCATTGGACATATTTACTCAAGTAAAATTTTTGATCCACACTTTCAACCCCCATAACTGCATCCATTCGGGAGCTATGATGCCACAGACAAACATACAGACAGACACGTGAAACTTCCAACAACAAACAACCCCTGTTTTTACGTCGGGGCTTAAAAACTAGTAGACCACATTCTTGGCTTACAGTTTCTAGCTTTTAGTGGAACACAACCCGCGCAACGCTACGCAAGGAAGTAATATCGCCTGTATAGATGTGATAAATGAACAATAGTGACTTGACTATTGAAGAAAATATAATATAAATATCGAGTCATTCTCTTCTAGAAATTGCGGAAGAATTCTCAAACGAGATAGTTTTCTTTTTTGACCGATTTTATGAAAGGGGGAGGTTGTCCATTTGTTCTTATTTTATTTTTGTTAACTTACTTTTTGACGGAGTTAACCGATTTTATAGATTCTTTTGTTTTCTATATTTTCTGGTTGAATAAAAAAATAAAAGTAAATACACATCGTTTAAAGAAGATTAAAAGGCGTGCCTTTTATTCCCAAAGCGGGGTAGGCAGAGAAACTAGCTTAATAACCAAGTGCCCAGTACGAGCGTTGCGTTGCGTACATAGGCTCTGAAAAAGAGTCCCATTGGTACACGTCCAGTAGCCGGACTCGAACCCGGGACCTCCCGGTTACAAGTCAAGTATCCGACCAACTGGACCACAGACGAAATAATTGACCCGTTTATTCCCGTTCCCGTGAGAATTTCATTTCCTTTCTTAGTGCACCCCTACGGTACCTAAGCTACGTTCGTACCAAATTTCAAGTGCCTACATTTCGTTTGGGCTGTGCGTTGATAGGTCATTAAGTCAGTCAGTAAGCCAGTCAGTCAGTCAGTCAGTCAGTCAGCTTTTCCTTTAAAGCGATAAGATATCAGTTTCTGGCACCAATAGCAGTGGCGTGCTCATGCTTTTACGACAAGGTAGGCAGTAATCCCCAAGGATTGACACCTATGTATAGGTAACTTGTCTTTACGAAATATAGGTACCTACATATCTACTCACCGACAAAACACAGGACCTTTGTTAGCTTTCGTGAGTACAACAAAAAAATATCTAGCAATAACTCTATTATTAGGTCGGGTAGCCAAAATACTAAAGTAGGCAGTGTCTTTTTGCCTATATGCCTGCACAGTACAGTTTGAAGGTAAGGGTAAGGGTCTTAAGTCGCGGATGAATAAGTACCTACTGAACAAGTGTGCTCCATCGTTAGACCACATCGCTGCTTAACATCAGGCAGGATGGTGGTCAAACGCTTGTTCATAGTGTTTCCTGTGCAGTACAGTCTGAAGGTCTTCAAGTCACTGGGGTGAATAGGTACCTACTGTTTAAAAAATGTTTGTTCATAGTGGTTTAAAAAAATGGTGTGCACGCCACTGACCAATAGTTCATACAAGGTATTATAATTTGGGCTCAGATATCCGTGTGTGGAAAAAAAACTATAGAAGAACCGAACTGGCTTCTTGGTCTCTAATTAGACGTTTCCCCATCACCGCTCTTAATAAGATTATCATGATTACAAATGTAATATTACGAGTGCCATGAACCTGCAGTATGCTTGAAGACGGAAATATCTAATTACGTATGCGTAAGGTCGATAATCCAATAATTGTGATGAAAGGCATTCATGCAAAAAGCCATTTAGAATAACCGGTGAAACTTGCGGATAGAGCACATCTTTAGGATGTTCTGTCAGTATAAAGGCATATACACATTGGTATGTACACACATAAAAGTGTGTAGGGATCAAGTACATTTTAGAAGATTGCAATCAAGAATATATTTTACAAAAACTGAATTCATTCATAATTTATTTCAAATGTGGTGATAAGTCATTGATACAGGCATGGGGAATTAGGTAGGAGACCATCCAGAAGATTAGATTTGATTTAAATAAATTAGATTTTTTTAGAGCTAAAAATGTTCTTGATCCCTAGACACTTTTGATGTACCTGGTGAACAATATTGAGTTATAATGTCCGTGCGCGTTTCATTAAATACTATATAATATATTATATACACGTATATTTGCCTGTCTCCAAAATAGGTAATCAGAAACCGTAGACCTCCATCTAATGGCATTCCAACACGCCTGTAATATTTATTTATTTATTATTATTATAATTCTGTTTGTTCTAATCTAACAATGTAAACATAATAAGGAAATTATTTTGACCTTAACCTATGCATACTACATAATAAATACCAGAAAGTAAACATATTTTTTTTAATCTCTTCTTCTAGATATTTTCATAGATTTGGACAACTGATCCATAAAACTTATCTATATCCCTTTAAAATAAACTGTCTTCGGTTTTCCATAAAAAATACACTTCACGCCTTTTAATCCGCGAAGCGGGGTAGGCAGAGGCACTGGCTAAGCCCACAAAGTGACCACAGTTCACCAAGCATAGTTAACCCAACGCGACAGTGGGTGAGCCCATTGCTGTTATATCACACACCTTGTGGTGTGCGAGTTTCATAATCCTTCACCGCACATCGTATAGGCTCTGAAAAAGAGTCCCATTGGTACACGTCCAGTAGCCGGACTCAAACCCGCGACCTCCCAATTGCATATCAAGTATCCGACAACTGGACCATAGATGTTCACACATATCACAAATCATATTGAACATAAATATATAAAACTAGCTGACCCGGCAAACGTTGCTTTACCAATATACCTTATAGCCTGTATGTTATTCTAGTTTATAAGCTACAATACTGCCAAGTTTCAACAAAATCCGTCTAGTACTTTCTGCGTGAAAGAAGGACAAACATCCATACATCCAGACATCCATCCAAACTTTCGCATTTACATACATCAAAAGTGTCTAGGTTTCAAGAACATTTTTAGCTCTAAAAAAATCTTATTTATATAAATCAAATCTAATCTTCTGGATTGATCTCCTACCTAATTCCCCATGCCTGCATCAATGACTTATCACCACATTTTGAATAAATTATGAATGAATTCAGTTTTTGTAAAATATATTCTTGATTGCAATATTCTAAAATGTAGGTACTTGATCCCTAGACACTTTTGATGTGTGTATAATATTAGTAGGATACAAAATTTTACGAACGTACTGAATGGCCATTCTCTGGAGATGTATCTGCTTCCTCAATTAATATGCTTGTGACATCGTTATGAATTATGAACATGGGCTTACACCCATTTAAGTAAGTAATAAATGTCAAACTTCACATATCGTTATA
This sequence comes from Conopomorpha cramerella, assembly GCA_012932125.1. Classification (NCBI taxonomy): domain Eukaryota; kingdom Metazoa; phylum Arthropoda; class Insecta; order Lepidoptera; family Gracillariidae; genus Conopomorpha; species Conopomorpha cramerella. Next base: position 9,665 of record SJJU01009064.1, on the reverse strand, counting down.
TTATTTACAACAAACTTTAGTCACATACTTCTCGCGCCCTTCAAATATAAAGTGCCTTGCGTAAAACTGTGTTAAAATCTCTTGAGATAAATTATATTAAGCTTATTTTGAAATAATTATAATTTACTCCGTTCGAATTTTGTCATTATTTATATCAGACTTCAAAAAGGAGGGGGAGTAATGATGAATTCATCGGTATTTTTTATTTACGTATCGTTTTTTTTTTTTGTTTTTTAATTACTATGAACAAGCGTTTGATCACCATCCTGCCTGATGTTAAGCAGTTATCGTTAACTAAAAACTTTTCACTGAGCGAACCGATTGAAACAATTATTTGTTTTATTTGGAAGTCGATGCATCTCGGTTGGTCCCATTTAAGTTTAAGTTTGATTCAGTTCCGACATTGAGATGAGAGAACCACCAATTCCTGTCAAATTGTCATGGTTATAGTTTGATATTTTTTTCTTTAAAGTTATCTTATTGTAATACGAGAAAATTTAAAAACACTCATGAATTAATTGATACTTGGTGGCGTGCTTTTGAGGGTGATTATATCTATATCTATTCTATATATGTATATAAAAGAAATACGGGTTTGTTATAACACTTATAACTCAAGAACGATTCAACCGATTAGGCAGAAAATTGGTGTGAACGTAGCTTAAAAGAAGGAGAATAACATAGGATACTTTTTATTCCGTTCCTGTGGGAATTAGTGCAGTATAGAGGGTGCTAATAGTTTGTATGACGTACTGAAACTACGCGAATGAAATCGCGGGGCGTCCAGTAGTAGTTAATATAAAACAGTTGTGTGGTTTTACGAAACCACGTTAAAAGTGAAACTCCCTACTCCGCGGCCGACCGTCATGCGACATGCAACACACAGACGAAAAAGTTTGAGACGAAGTGATAAAAGTTTCACTTTGAAATACACAGTGTGCACTAAGCTTTACATCGACAAACGTCAAAGACCTCATACTTGTAGAACTAGCTTAAACGAAAGTGTCGTTCCAATACAAATATCAACCTTAAGAGGTATCTCAATGATGATTGATTGGTATTTTACGTTATGTAATATTGATTGACTAGATGACGCACCGCGACTTGGTACGCGTATGTAAAATTTTTTTTTTAACGTGAAATTCAAATACACACATCAAAAGTGTCTAGGGATCAAGTACATTTTAGAAGATTGCAATCAAGAATGTATTTTACAAAAAATGAATTCATTCATAATTTATTCAATTTTCATTGAAAGTTTAGTTGTTTTTGGTCTGTGATTTGCGAACAAAAAAAAACGTATTTTTCTAATCTTTTTTTTTATCACTATGAGCAAGCCATTGACCATCACTCTGCCTGATGTTAAGTTAAATCAGTCCAGTAGTTTCTGTGAGCATCGCCAGTTCGAACAAACAAACAGATCTTTCCTCTTAACAATATTATTAGCGATTTTCGATTTACTCACAGACACTTCCTTCCGAGACTTCTTAATTATCATTGGCTGAGACGTTTTTTGGTTTTTTTTTTTTCATTTCAACGTTACGTGATCACTTCATAATGTTATGACTTTTGACATCTCTAGTCTATACGGCTTTTGTGTGTTAGTAGGTAATGTTACTTTACATTTTAGTAACAGGTCGTTTTAACACTGAACTTGTCTACCTAACATATTGTATGAAACGAAGATTCAAGTTAACTTTGTTACGTTTCATATGAATAAAGTAAGCTTTCTTCGTAATTGGGTTTCTTTATGTTACGATCTGACATCGATTCAAATCGATTCGATTCGATTCGATACGAACGCTCGATTCACGATGTTTGTATCAAATGTTTATCGGATTATCGTAATATTTGAAATGTGTGTTTGTATGGAGAGCGTCTATGGATCAAATTCATTTATTAAAAATTACATAGGTGTTGTCTTAATATTAGGTAATAGCATAAATATATTTATAGGTCATATACAATGATCGCGTCTTGACTAGGAAGAACCTGTATTCCAGACAAAATTTTTAGTCTATAAAATACACTTAGTAGTAGGTAATTTAACTAAAGGTAATTTATTTTCTATAGACATACAGTGTGTATAACTAAATCTAATACACACGTCTGTCTTCGTCGAGAGCAAAGATATCGCTTGGTGGTCCATAGTCCATGGATACTTGACTTTCAATCTGGAAGTCGCGGGTTTGAGATCGGCTACTGGACGTGTACCAATTGGACTCGTTTTCAGAGCCTATGTACGCAACGCTCATACGGTGAAGGACAACATCGTGATGCAACCTGCACACCATAAAGTGTGTGAACACCATAACGGCGACAGGCTCACCCCCTGTCAAGAACGGGTGAACCGATTTGGTTGAAAATTAGTGGAGAGGTAGCTTAGAACCAGAAGACGGACATAGGATTTTATATGTATAATACATGCATATAATACCAGAGAAACACTATCAATAATGCGTATTGGAAAAACAACGTTTGCCGGGTCAACTATTGCAAGGTATTTTAAACTGTATTGCTTTACGATAGAGTCCATTTTCATCTATTACAATTAAGAATATTGTTGTCAAAGTAAATTCGTTACGTCTTTCGAAATGAGACATCCGCAAAAGTGTATCTAATACGTGTTCAAAACTTGCCAATAGAAAGGTGAGTTATTCGCACATTTAGAACAAAAGTGACACAAAACAAAATGTGTCATTTCATGAAGTTGAACCTTAACATAAAATATACAAAACTTAAATTACAAAATCGGCATGTTTCGTATTGGGTTCTTTTTAATTGTTCTGTCTGTGCGATATATCTTTATGAAAGTAATTTTGGTATAATATATACGGTCTTATGTAAATAATTTATAATATATAATTAATTAATAAAATAATGAATGCGCTATTAAACTTACTTTAAGTAGTTTTTAATGTTATTGTTTTATGTCTGCTTGCATTTAATTGTAAACGATGTACTCACGTGTTATAAATTTACATAACCCTAAAAAAAATATATTATAGAGGTAAACATAAAATTAAGCTAAGAGAGGCAAACCCTAACAGAGGTTTTCTAGTTTGTAACATAAAAAAGCATATACATATACAGAATATAAAAGGACCCCGAGTAATGGTCTTAGAAACGTTGTTGGGCTCGTTGATATGAACAACTTTTACTATCTCGACAATACGGGGAAATGAAAAAAAATATTTCGTTACAAAATAGACAAATGTTTTCCTCTGAGTTGAAATTTTGGATAGAGAAATTATTTTTTCATTTCCCCGCATTCTCGCCATAGTAAAATTTGTTCATATTGTCGAGCCCAACAACGTATCTAAGACCATTGCTCGGGGTTCTTTTACACTCTGCACGGTCGAGTCGTGATACTCCTTTTTGACTTCGCTTAAAAAAACTGACTCTTCTATCCGCCCCATTAACGCTAATGGACACAAGTTTATTTATGCTTTTGTTTTTTTTTCTTCTTCGACGAGACGAAAACAAGGACTTAGATATTTCGTCACAATATCGACGCGTGTATCGTGAATGTCAGCTTATTGAGTGCCTATTGAAGATTCACCAATGCCATTGTTTGACCTTTCGTACCTTAGAAAATCTTTTGACATTGTAGCTCATGCAAAATTGGTCCTATTAGAAATGCACTCAACAACTACTAGATGACATCCTTTCCATATTTCACAGTGGCAAGCGATTGTGAAACGGTTTGCCAATCAATTTGCAGTTTGCTAAGTGACATATTCGCGTAGCGATAAAAAAATTATCGGTCTCTCATAGTATTTCGTCAGCTGATATAATATTGCTCTATGACTTGTTACTGTGATTTTTGTTTGCGAGCGTCTGTGTCCTAGTATACTGCCGTCATGCGAAGAAAGGGCGCAGCTTTACTTTCCTCTTCGTGAGAATATATACTTTATAATCCGAACTAATAAAGCACATATTCCCCTGAAAAGAAATGTAAAGATCGCCCTTTATTTGTATGACAGCAGTATAGTAGGTCTCAGACCAAACACAATTGAACTTGCAAGCTGCGTACCACGTACTACCACTAGTTGTTTTTGCTCTGAGTCCTAAGCTATCCGCGAGCAAACATAAAAAAACTTAACTACTATCGAATAAAAAAATACTTCTTTTTGACAGTTGGTCGGATACTTGACTTGCAACCGGGAGGTCCCGGGTTCGAGTCCGGCTACTGGACATGTACCAATGGGACTCTTTTTCAGAGCCTATGTACGCAACGCAACACTCGTACGGTGAAGGACAACATCGTGATGAAACCCGCACACCACAAGGTGTGTGAACCCTATAACGGCGATGGGCTCACCCCCTGTCACGTTGGGTTAAATACGCTTGGTGAACCGTGGGTACTTGCTTTAGCAAGTGCCTCTGCCTACCCCTCTTTGGGATTAAAGGCGTGAAGTGTATTTTTATTTTTCAAACCCGGCGAACTCCGTTTCGCTACCAGATGGGTTCGTTTCGTTTACCCGGTTTTCTGTTGTATTTTTTCCTGAATTTTCTTCTTGCTATAAACCTCACGGAGCCCGAGACCTTTCCAACGAATGCAAAACCGTGGAAATCGGTTTGTGCGTTCTGGAGTTATAGCGTCAGGGAGGAAAACCCGACTTATTTTTATATAGTAGATAACAAGACTAATCTGAACTAATAAAGCACATATTCCCCTGAAAACAAATGTAAAGATCGCCCTTTATTTGTATGACAGCAGTATAGTAGGTCTCAGACCAAACACAACTGGACTTAAGGACACCTTAAGGCTGTCTCTTTCACTCCAAAATGTATAGAATTCGATGTACTTCTGTATCCTAACTGTCATTAACCCCCGACGCAAAAAGAGGGGTGTTATAAGTTTGACGTGTCTGTCTGTCTGTCTGTGACATCATAGCTCCCGAACGAATGAACCGATTTCAATTTAGTTTTTTTTTGTATTACAGGTGTTTTACGGGCGAGTGTTCTTAGCTATGTTTGATCGAAATCTGTTCACCAACTCAAAAGTTATGGGGGTTGAAAGTGGGGATGAAAAATTTTACTTGAATGAATGTGTCCAAGTTGGGTAATCAAATGAAAGAGCACGACACGTATATTTAGAATCTGTTTATAAAATGAAAATTGGATAATTTGTTCAAAAGTTATGAGGGTTTAAAGTGGTGAAAAAAAGTCGACTCTATACTGAACTCGTTTTAAAAAGAAATCACACGAAAAGTTACACCTAATTCCATCGGACAAACGAAACATAAAATAATGAGACATAAAATAAATATTTATTGACGATCTATTCAATTTCAGACCAGTTTGTATCAATAAATATCGTATCACTTGGTATCTATAAATGTATTAATGAATTTATTACAACCTAAACATGTTATTATCGTTAAGAATGTAAAAAAAGCTACTGAAGCATTACATTTTAGTATTTATTATTAACTGAGCTGCACTACGTAAGAGCGCACACGCGACGCCAGCTCAGCTCACACTGCGAACTGTACAGCTCAGCTTGTACACGACTGTACTGGGGCGAGCTAGCTAAGCCGCACGTCGTCACAGTAAACTGAGCTACACTACGTAAGAGCGCACACGCGACGCCAGCTCAGCTCACACTGCGAACTGTACAGCTCAGCTTGTACACGACTGTACTGGGGCGAGCTAGCTAAGCCGCACGTCGTCACAGTAAACTGAGCTACACTACGTAAGAGCGCACACGCGACGCCAGCTCAGCTCACACTGCGAACTGTACAGCTCAGCTTGTACACGACTGTACTGGGGCGAGCTAGCTAAGCCGCACGTCGTCACAGTAAACTGAGCTACACTACGTAAGAGCGCACACGCGACGCCAGCTCAGCTCACACTGCGAAATGTACAGCTCAGCTTGTACACGACTGTACTGGGGCGAGCTAGCTAAGCCGCACGTCGTCACAGTAAACTGAGCTACACTAAGTAAGAGCGCACACGCGACGCCAGCTCAGCTCACACTGCGAACTGTACAGCTCAGCTTGTACACGACTGTACGGGGGCGAGCTAGCTAAGCCGCACGTCGTCACAGTAAACTGAGCTACACTACGTAAGAGCGCACACGCGACGTCAGCTCAGCTCACACTGCGAACTGTACAGCTCAGCTCACACTGCGAACTGTACAGCTCAGCTTGTACACGACTGTACTGGGGCGAGCTAGCTAAGCCGCACGTCGTCACAGTAAACTGGGCTACACTACGTAAGAGCGCACACGCGACGCCAGCTCAGCTCACACTGCGAACTGTACATCTAAGTGTTTAATCTTTAACTTTCAACGAGGTGTGCAATTTTGCAAGCACATCCACATACCTCATGGGTAAATATTAGCTAGATTGTTTGAGCTGAGGATTTCTAAGATGTGTGAACAGATGTTCGTGAACTGCTACCCAGTTGCGTTGCATTTTAATAACAATATTTGTCTGTAGGTATGCCATAATTACATACACAAATGCACGTAGATAATTTTTTCTCAGATGAATCTCATTTCAGAGCACGCCTATGCCTACCATGTACCTATTTACTTAAGCATTTTGTGTATTGTTTTATTGCTATGAACAAGCGTTTGACCACCATCCTGCCTGATGTTAAGCAGCGATGTGAACGATGGAGCACACTTTTTTATATTATTTCCTCTGTTTTGTAATAACGTATATGGACAAACAATGTGAGCCGGGTCAGCTAATCTATAATATAAAAATAAATTGTAATATTGGTAAGCCCATAACCCGGGAACGGCTGGACCGATATCTCTAATTCCTTTTTTGTTGTCAACAAAATCTATCCTCTCCAGTCAGCTCGCGACCATGATTTGCAGCGCTCTCGCATTAGGTACACTCTGAGTATACAATACATATAGGTATGTAATCTCGTCTGTCGCGAGAGCACGAACGAATGGCCATGCAAACAGCGCGCATAGTATACATATATTATAAGAATACACGCGGAGTATATCTGTGTAAAATCTCATCTGTCGCGAGAACGGCTGAAAATGTTCACCCACAAAAGTGCCCAACGCGCCATAAGAAGTTTTCACTTCAATAAAAATTGTTTCTATTTTAATGCCCGCCAATGAGTTAAATATAACATAACAAACAAGACATCGCCGCTTCATTATTTAGAAACAAAAAGAATTATCAAGGTTGTACATTATTCTCAGCACTTGTTCCTTTTTTACTAGAAATCAGCGTGAAAGGTCACGCCAAGTCATTTGCCAATAAACAGTTGTCAAGTTGACACTTGAAGTAACGAGGTTCACGGGGCTTTTTTATACTGCTGTCAATTGGAAGTTAAGGATACTGTAAATTACCTTGAGCTTTTATTTTAAGCTCTTAGTGTGTTCATTAATAGATACATATGAAATACACTTCACGCTTATTAATCCCAAAGCGGGTAGTCAGAGGTACTTGCTTAGTAAGCAAATGCCCAATCACCAAGCGTATTTAACCCAACGTGACAGGGGGTGAGCCCATCGTCGTTATAGGGTTCACACACCTTGTGGTGTTCGGGTTTCGTCACGATGTTGTCCTTCACCGTACGAGCGTTGCGTTGCGTACATAGGCTCTGAAAAAGAGTCCCATTGGTACACGTCCAGTAGCCGGACTCGAACACGCGACCTCCCGGTTACAAGTCAAGTATCCCACCAGCTGGACTACAGACGCTCTTTTCTTTCTTTTTTACATACATATACTATACTCATGACTTCTTTGCCATCATGAGAAAACGCATTGCGTCTACACGACTCAGACTTCATAAGTCAGAAGTAAAATGAGCTAACTAAAGGATTTAAAGCAGTCCCCTCCAGGGCCCATAACTTTTTACCACCCTGTATATAGATCGGTTTACTTTATTCGTTTCTTTTTAGTATATAACAAATGCAAGGTTTATGACTGTACTTATACAATACAATAGAAATATAATATACAATACGATAGTTGTGCAGGGAACATTGTTACTTTACTTTATAGCAAATAGAAAATTGTATCAATATTCCATTACCTGCTCCTCTTATCAAGTAAATAAAATAAAAATAAAGTTTGATGGGCGTGAAAAACTACAAGCATTTCAAATTTCAAATAGCCAGAAGTATATTTATATAAAAGAAAGTCGTGTTAGTTACACTTCATATGACTCAAGAACGGCTGAACCGATTTGGTTGAAAATTGGCAGGCAGTAGTGTCGAAGCTAGGAGGTAAGCCGGTAGTGAAAAATAGGCACTTAACCAATGCTTATTTAGATTTTATATACATACTTATTTGAGCTATAATAAGTCCCTACGCTACTTAATTTCCTTGAAAATATTTGTTAATGTGCCTGGCATAGGCTTGTCTTGTACCACCGGCTTACCCCCTAGCTTCGCCACTAGTAGGCAGGCAGCTTAGAAGGGAGAGAGACGGGAGACGGACATAGGAAACATTTTACCCCGATCATGTTAGTCGCGTCGCTATATAGAGGATATTATTAATAATTGAGTATTGAGTATTATAGTTTGTATGAAATACTGAAACTACGCGAATGAAATCGCGGGGCGTCCACTAATCTATAATATAAAAATGAATCGCAAAACGTGTTGGCAACCGCATAACTCCGGAACGGCCGGGTCGATTTTGTTAATTCCATTTTTGTTGTGTGACAACAGACAGTGACAGCATAAAGTTGTTTTAGCAATGGCGTTGTGGTTTAACTCACAGAGAGCGCTGCTGCCCGTCCTCTGGAGAGTTCCCTCGGTCGCCTCGCACAGACCCCCCGCGACGGGAAATACTGGGCTGGGGCGGTGACACATGACCAACTAACTAACACTAACAAAAAAACGGCTAGAAATATCAAATAAGGTACATGCATACATACATATACTTCATACCTGTCTCCCAGAGGGGTAGGCAGATACTACAGATCTCCGTCCTGGCATACCCCTTTCGCTTCATCTACATTCATACATCTTTTCTTTTCATCTACATTCATGAGTACTTTTCACGCCACCTTCGGCCAGGACATCACCAATCTGGTCTCTGATATGTCCTTCTGGGGCGACCTCTAGTCACCCGGCCCATTACATCACCCATATAAATCTCTTTCGTCAATCGACTTTCATCCATTCTCTCCATATGCCCAAACCTAATAAGTAAGGCAGGTATAATATTAATCAGTTTACACCACTCACTAAATAACCTAATTGCTCTATTTTAAGCAACGGCGTGTTAGCCGCAAACAATAAACAATTACACAATACATCATTTGTAATTCTTACACAACGGAATCGAGTGGCCTCTAAAACACTCGCTAGAATCCAAAAAACGGACCAAAATTTGTAAGATTTCATCTATTTCCCACACTACTAGTTCGATCAGAACTAGCCGGCAATCATTGTGAATGAAAATTATACAAATTCTACACTTTAACGGCGTAATAAAGTAACAAATCCAATTTAAAAGAGACTTGATTGTTTTAAAAATTACATTTCGGTATAGTAGAGGAAGCGCCGCGATTTTGTTCGTATATTATTCTCTTTCTGTGGTGACCTGTAACTAAGGCAACACCTGACTGTATATTTTGGTTTAGATTTTTACGTATAAATGTGCTGTGTATGTCCTTGTTGGTTGCCCTAAATAAAATAAAATAAAATAAAAATAAATACATAAAAAAAA
>SJJU01009063.1:0-24600 GCA_012932125.1 Conopomorpha cramerella | reverse complement strand
GGTGAAGAACAACATCGTTATGAAACCTGCATACCACTGTCTGAACGGGCATAGGCTCATCCCCTGTTACGTTTGGTTAAATAATGTGTTTCGTGAACCGTGGGCATTTTTCTTAAGAAGTGTCTCTGCCTCAGTTTGGGAATAAAAGGCGTTAAATGTATACAAAAAATCTGCAGCCTTCTGAAATGTTTGCTCTTCGTTCACTTTCTGTCTAGATTTTTTCGTTTGTTTATTTTTCCTTTTGTTATTATGCAATTGACAAAAATGAAAGTGCTTTCAATGCTCCTTAGTCCATTATGTGGTTCATTGGCTGCCAAATTAGATTCGCGGTCGTTTTGCAGGCTTTTTTTACGTAAAAATTCGGACGTAAGTTTTTGAAGTTATGACCATTTTGTTCCAAAGTTTGAGGCACTTCTGAAGATAATTCTCTCATTTTCCCAATGTAATAAATGATTGGGATGGGAAGTGTGGGGTACTTAGGTAATTTATCTTAACCAATACAAAATTGTATGTACTTTGTGTTTATCATAGGCATGTCTTTTATATACCCGAAATTCCTACGGTACTTACATTAAAAACTACCACACTGGTACTGACACACGATGCCAGCAAAAATATTTAAAAACAAACTAAATAACTGAAAAAAAATCAAGGAAATAATTATTTTCTGCACCTTCATATTTATTTTTTTTTGTCGAGAAGGTCACACACGTCGCGCAGTAGGTAGAGTAAATTGACATGTTATTTATTTGACTTATGTCATACGTTGCGCAGGCGCATGTGTTCATGAGTCATATTGGTTTAGCGCGTAGCCCACGAATGCGGGTGCGCCGTGCCCGTCGTGCATTAATACCAATTGATGCCAGCATCAAGTATTGTATTATCGTTGTAATTTACATAATTAAGAGCAGTAATTGCTCGTCTCGGCAAAGATCATCTTTCGTTAGAACTTTTTTTTAATGTCGGCACAAAGCGTGCATGTACGTTCTACATAGTAAAAGGTGTTTTTTTTCTAATGCGAATAGATACAGCGTCCGCTCCCATTCTGATTGGCTCTTAAAAAGAGATCCATTCATTTGGACTTTTTTACGTGGGGTAATCCTCATAAAGTCAATCATTAATTTTAGAGTTATGTTCTAAAACTTGGTGGTGGTTTTTTTTATCGAAATGAATACCTACCAAAACTACGCGAACGAAATCGCGGGGCGTCCACTAGTAATGTATGTTGGTAAAACGTCGTTTTCCGGGTCAGCTAGTTCATCAATATATAACCACACAACTATCTTAATATATAAAAATCCAGTGTCATGATGTTTGTTCCCAATGAACTCTTCACCAAGGCTACCGATATTCACAAAAGTTGGTATTTATATGTAATTTCGTCCAATTTGAGAGATAGGATAGTTTATATTTCGTGACATCCACTGCTGGGCACATGCCACCTTGGAGGTTATACTAATGTTATATTCATATTTATAGTTAAGACAGGACAACGTCTGTCGAGTCCATTAGTAATATGTAAAACGATGCATGTACTAATAACATGTAAACAATATATCAAAGGCTCGCCTCGTGTTGACTATGAAATCACCATTTAGGAATGACGAGTATCTAAACGCCCTTGACATATCACAACGCTGAGATATCGTAGGTCGATCTATTGTGTACTTGTACAGTCGACGAAATAGTTTCATCAACTGTACATACAGGGTGTGGTACAGTGGCGTGCACACAATATAGGCCAAAAGACACTGCCTACCTTAATATTTTGGATTCCCGACCTAATCATAGAGTTATTGCTAGATCCTTTTTTGTTGTACTCACGACATAGGCTAACGAAGGTCCTGTGTTTTGTGGGTGAGTAGACAGATGTAAAGACAAGTTTAGACAACCTATACAAGGTGCCAATCCCTGGGGATTACTGCCTACCTTGGCGTAAAAGCCAGTGCACGCCACTGTGTGGTATAATAAAACCCAGGGTGGCAAATGAGGCAAATCTTAAGTTTCTAATGCTCTCGCATTTGAAATCGTAAATTATGAACGTGGATGACATTAATTCTTCATTTCCATTCCAGTTGTGCCTCTTTGTTACACCCTGTGTTGTATACAACAGACTTTCTTTTCCGATGACCGCCGCTTGTGATTGTAGAATGATTCCCTTTAAACACAAATGATCAAGGTGTTAAGATAATATTGTTAACGCGATTAATAAAGGAGGTTCTTAATTCTACGGTATTTTTTTTTTGTTTTACGTTTGTTACGGCAAAATTTTTGATTCTTTTTTTGTTTGTAATCTGTTTCTGTAAATTGTGTAAATTTACAAGGAAACGGTAAATTTCAGTTCCGATAATGGAATCCATGAGAAATCCACAAAAGTGTTAACATTTTACTAGTTGACGTCGGTTCTTTAAAGTATTTTATAACGAAGTTTAAGTCAGTAGAAAGAAATTTCCTATCTATCATATTTCAAATATTAATTAGCAGTGACTTACACACACATGTTCATCTTATTTCTACCCACATGTTATCCTTAGAAACTGCAACTGTATATCCACAGACGAGCTGCGGTTTCCGGTACATTCATAAACAGATGTCTTTCAGAAATTCTATCTAACTGTACCTACACATTGGTGAAATTATAGTGTTAATGGGGAATTTTCAGAGATCTTCTTTCTCTTAGTGATGACAGATGGCGCTAGTTGTACCAAGCTCAACTTAATATTTGTTTACTTTAATCACAACATAGTATTGTGCTTAAAGTTTTACAAAGAGGCCTTTGTCCAGCAGTGGGACACTGAAAAGTGTACATTTATTTTACACCTCAAAGCATGTCACGGGTACTGATGTAAGATCACCGCTGGGAACGCTGTGCGTATCCACATCATTCTCAGCACATGCTGAATCAGGGCCCTTTTGCATTTGCCACGTCCAACTCGTCTATCTTCTATCTATTTTTTATTTTTAATGTTTTTTTTATAGTGCTGTTCCTTTTCTTGTAATGTAACTTGTATATATGTGACAAATGTGAATAAATGGATAAACAAATAATTATATTATATAGACAGGAAGCAATAGTAGTGGATCAGCAAAGTCCTCCCAGCATCTGGCTATCTCGCCCTCAGTGATCCGAGATGATAGAGACAGCAATATGCGCTCGGAAGTTACGACCAACTCCCTGAAAGCACGCGTTTACATGACGACGAAAATTGCACTTGTAATAACCTACCAACATATTTAAAACGTAACATTAAAACTATTACAAGGAGAGTCATTAGCACAAATCGCCAGACGCCTGGTGACGTATCAGTGAAAAAGTATTATCACCTACAGATACCAGCTGTGGATACAATCATGTACTGCATTTTTTTAACTACCCAATTTGTCTGTCAAAACAATGAGTCATTGCGTAACATGGTAACGTTGAGGTTAGTGTTTGGTTTGCATACGTTATATGATGGATTCAGAGTAAACTACAGGTTGGTTTTGCGATGTTTGTACTGGAAGAAATACAAGTCGATTAACGAAAGATTTACATGGGTGATGTAAGGGGTCGGATGAGTAGAAGTCGTCCCAGAAGAACGTACATCGAGTCCGAAAAAAAAAACTGTTCAATCCCAACACAAAATGTCATTTCCCCGAGACAAAAATATGTCTATTTTGTATGGAAATGTTTTTTTTGTGTTTCCACGCATTGTCGCCATAGTAAAAGTTAATAAATAATAAATAAAATAGATATTTTACAACAACACACACATTGCCTCCATCCCATGTTAAGTAGCTAAGTGTTATGGAAATAAGACAACGAGATATATTCACATTTTTATTTCTTCATTTAAATACATATTTATATAAATAAAACACCCAGACTTAAAAGCGCATTACTTATGCACATGTCAGCGGTGGGACTCGAACCCACGACCCTACGGAATAGAGCTGACCACTACACCAACAGGCCCGTCATAAAAATTGTCCAACAACGTTTCTAAGACCATTGCTCGGGGTCCATATTACACGCAGTATAATGTTTTATTTATACAACTTAAAACCTACTCAATATGTAGATAGGATATATGCTGATTTTAGTAGGTAGCTAAGTACCAACCACGCCATGTGTTTGCAAATTATACCAGCTGGTCTATTCTGGAGGAAGTTATAACATTCCATATATATAATATAGACGTGCCAGTTAGTTTTAAGTTTATTGAACTCCAGACTAAAGTGCTAGGCACAAAAATAGCTGGAAACATTCACTACATGTCAGTCAGTCAGTCATATCGTGATTTTAGTACTGTGTAATATATTTGATTGATATACGAATAACATTGGGAATGGTTTGAGTACATTTCGCGAACTTTGAGTTGTAAATTTAACACACTAGCGTTGCCAGGCGTATGGTTGAAGTCGCACGTAGGTAGGCCGTTTGATTCCGTAAAATAAACGGTGTCCGGCTTTTGTTTTTCCAAAGAGTTTTTCCAACTACACACATCAAAAGTGTCTAGGGATCAAGAACATTTTTAGCTCTAAAAAAAATCTAATTTATGTTTTAATCAAATGTAATCTTCTGGGTTGGTCTCCTACCTAATTCCCCATGCCTATATCAATGACTTATCACCACATTTTGAATAAATTATGAATTAATTCAGTTTGCAGTCAACATTTTGTAAAATATATTCTTGATTGCAATCTTCTAAAATGTACTTGATCCCTAGACACTTTTGATGTGTGTACATATTACATTGACCAACTGCAAAATTTTAAGTTTTTAAGCACTCACAGAGAGATGAATGTCCGGCCTTTCTACCTAAATGTCGGGCCAAACTGTCTGGGCTGTTATGTTTGGTTGGCAAAGCTGGGTAGATTGACTCACGTCTAACTTGAATCTAATCATTGGTGTCTCCATGACAGAGATGAATGTCGAAAGGCAACATGTTACGCTGACCCCATGTAGGGATAAGAGCAGATAAATGATGATAATGATTGGTGTCTCAATCGCTTTAGGGATCACAAAACTTTGGATATGCGGATTTTCACCGTATTATTACACACCGTACATTACTATTCATAGACTCAGAAAAAGGCACCGATGTGCCTACGAGTCCTCAGCCATTTCAACCCTAAAACATTCCAATACGTAGTTTTCTTTAAAAAATATATACACTTCAATGCTTTTAATCCCAAAGCGAGGTAGGCAGAGGCACTTGCTGACGCTGTGCATTTGCGTTTCACCAAGCGTTTTAAATAAAAACTTCTCACAAAAGAGCGAGTGGGAAGACTAACGTAGTTGCAACTCTTTCAAATCCCAATATTTTTGACAAATCACAAAACAAATGAGTGATTCAAGTGCAACGGTAGGGTCTTAAAATTCATACATACATACACTTCACGCCTGTCTCCCAGAGGGGTAGGCAGAGACTACAGATCTCCATTTGTCACGGTCCTGACATACCCCTTTCGCTTCAACTACATTCATACATCTTTTCATACATGACCTCCGGTTTCGAGTACTTTTCACGCCACCTTCGGTCCGGACATCACCAATCTGGTCTTTATATGTCCTTCTGGGGCGACCTCTACTCACCCGGCCCATTACATCACCCATATAAATCTCTTTCGTCAATCGACTTATCGGTCTTAAAATTCATCGGTTCATATTTTCTCTTTCACTAAGCATACAATTTATACTTTGAACTAAATATAGTTTTTCACTAAATATTACTAACGAAAGTGCCAGGTAAAGCACAACCACGAACCCTTTAACAACCTTGTCATCTGTTTGAAACGATAACAATACCTACCACTGTCACAGTTGTACATATATAAAACTATTCAGAATGCAAAACAATCTTCACTGCGCACTCCGCGTTCACAAATAACACTTGTTTAAGTTGAGCTTCCTGGCGCTTGATCTTCTAAGTTCAAGTAGAGCTAAGTTAATTTGTTTGTGTGTACGTCAAATAGTCACAACCTGCAATGCTAGACGGGTGGCCTGGATGCCTCAGATAAGGGCTCACGCACACCACTACGGACGCAACAGGGCGTTCTCGTAGCGTCGTCGTAATTTCGTGTTCGCACCGACTAACGAACCTCTTTTGTTAACATTTTGTCACCAGCCAGTAATGTGGGATTGTGTGTAATGAGGTCTTATTTGTTTTAAACGTGGGAGGTGTCTTTCTAATGCGTATTGTTTTGTTAAGCCAAGTTTCATATAGGGCTAGTGTACGCCCCGCGATTTCATTCGCAAAATTTTCGTTATTCATTTCTATTAAAAATATTGCATAAAATTTTGGAAGCATATCTCCAAAGTTAACGTTATTCTCATATTAACTTGTACCCCTCTTTTAAAATCCTTTCTTATGTCGCGTAAACATCATAAAAGGTGCCCTTGTGCAAAATTGCAGCTTTCTAGGGTTTTTGGGCTGAGCGTTGATGAGTCAATGATGAATGCATCAGTCAGGAATTTGTATTTTATATACATACTAGCTGTCCCGGTAAAACATTTGTTTTGCCATAATAAGTTGCCTTTGCACCTCGTGTATTCGGAGAAATACAACTGGTAGATGCATAAAATATAGATAGTAGCAGATTCTTAGACTTACTGAACACGCATATAAAATTTGGTAAAAATCGGCAAAGCCGTTTCGGAGGAGTACGATAACTAACATTGTGACAATGGAAATTGTATATATTAGATTATTATATAGATTACAATAATATGTTGTAGAGTCGATTAGCATTTGGAGTTTACACCAGAATCTAGAGTAACATTGCTCCGTTTATTTCCAATTCCAAACCTGTGAATTATTTTAAATATAGATACTTCTTTATCAGAAACCGAACAGTTTATACCGTTAATAATCGAATTATGATTTCAAAATTATGTAATTCTTGTCGATTATGTAATTACATAAACAGTATATAAAACAGACACTTAGGAAATATATTTTAGTAACCTATTAACAAGATACAGCGGATATACTCTTACCGCAGGTAACAAAATAGCTAATAAAATAGTCTTGGAACAAACCGCAAACATCGCGATAACAGGAAAATGAAACATAAAATAAATTGCAAATGACTTGAATATGTACAATAATAGCATCAGTGACGAGTAGATATTGTACCTCCTACATAAAATTACATCTCGGTAAGAGTTTTGTAGTAAACATTTTAACGTCTTTTATTTAACTCTTACTTATATTATTTGTGTCAGTTCGTAATAATTCTGAAGAAAGTTTAACTGTATCCGCCATCATGAAGGGTTTTCTAAAATAAATATGTGAGAGTTAGTAAGAAATAAAAGAGATAGAAGTACAATAGTACGTCTTCCGACTCGCTCTATACTTTGTTTTTTTTAATAAAACTCCCCACTGTGAAGTCCAGGTTATTACAAGATAGAGGGAATATAGATGCCACTTAATTTGGAACCTTAATACGTTGTAATGCAGTCTAAAATTCATGAATTTCATTCAATCGTTCTGCCTGTTAAAGGGTTAAGCAACTTAAAAAAAGAAGTCTTTCTCAATTCGACCTTATATTATCTGCTTTTTAATGTTTGTTCGCCGATAACTTCAAAGTTTATGAACCTATTTTGATGATTTTGTTTTTTGTTAGAAAAAAGATATTTATAGTGGTCCCATGATGAAGAAGTCAGGGTCTAGTGATGGCAGACCCTATAAATCGAAGGGAATTTAAAAAATCGAGAGTCGGTTATGTTTTATTTAAAATTATATACCTACATATTAATCACACTTGAAACTTTAAGTTAGAAAACTTCAAGATACGAGTAGAAATAATCATTATAAACTATAACCCGCGTCCAATTAATCATGTGTTTTAGTAGTACTTCTTGACTTTTAGATATTTACTACGTACCTATATTTTGCACTTTGAACTTTGTCAACGTTATTATCAATTAGTGACATTTATTTAGTTGACGTAATCATTGTCATACAAAATACAGTCATTAGAGTTAGCGACCATAAATCATCAAAGTCGATAATCAAATGAGCGATTTAAATTTCAGGTCGCGAACATAAATATCGTTGTTCATTCACCTACTCAGTGTTGTACAAGTGTATTAGGTAAACAAGTTACCAGATCCGCAACTGTGGGTAGTTGTGGCATTGGTTATAATGATTCAGATTTGTTTATGTAGCTGGTTACCTACCTATAGTACCTTAAATAAAGGCAAAAGCTTGTGTGATTGTCACAGCGGTATAATGTTCATACAATTATGATCACAACATTTAGAAACCATTTTCATGAAAGCCTGTGTAAAAGAGAAGGAACTCGAATAAAAATAACGTAACGTTCGGTAAATCTATAGAAGTTCCGTACAGCGCTGGTACCTAGTTATAAAATTTCTATACAATGTATCACAATGACCCTGCTTTTTTGTATACGCCCTAAGAACTATCTCAAACGGGATTGCAATTCCCAAAAAGTGCTAGAGCATTAACATATGCCCGAATTTCACTAGGCATCAATCCAAATATTTACCACTCATAGTTTTCACAGATTCTGTAACACAAAACATCATCACCTGATAAGCAAAATGTAGAGCAAAAAATATTTCACTACATCAATTATTTTATCGTTACCTACATGTCTACTTTCTTCACCGAAAAATTCTCTATTTACTCTAGGTAAATTCACGAGTCGTTCCAGACCAAACAGTAATTAAAGCAGGTCGGCCTTTGATGAAAAAAAAAATGCTAAGTATTTTATACAAAACGAATATCCCATCATCGCAGTCAGGGAATGAGTTCAAACATCTGTTGGTATCATTAACCTCAGCGGACGCTACTTGCACGAGAAGTATCGTTTACGAGCGAGGTCTCGATTCTCGCGTTAATCGATCCTCTGTGCGCCGGCGCCGATTCCCGGTGGCAGACTCTGCTATGCGCTTGTGTGTCTGAATTTCCCGGAATTTGTAGGGTACTTCTTACTTAATGGGCTGGTAATTAATTAAATTGGCAATCGACATGGACAATGGCAGCCTTACTAATTAAATTTATACGGAGAATTATGTGTACGATGTTTTGTCCTCTTCACACCATGTCAAGTTTTCGAACGTCATAAAGGTACTTTGTGATATTTAAGTTACGCCCTGTTTAGAAATTTATTCACACTCACTAACATGACGCTGATAAATACATACACAGATAAAAGATCTTCATGCATACAATGAATACCTCATCTAGCTCATCAGTAAAGCAGTAGTTATGCCGCTGGTGATGGGAATCTGACCTCTCTTGACCACTCTTCCGACTCGACGAGTCGTCGTTAAACCAACAGAATCTATAAAGGACTTGTATTAACTTCTAGGAGAATTTGTTCCCAGCCCGCTGCAGCCACCACCGCTACTTGGCAACGTGGATTTATTGCTTACAGTTAACTGGGATAACTTAATAATGACTGCGGTTTGTAAATTAGCCTAGGCTTCGTGCTAAGCGCCTATCTGTCAAAGATCTACAGTTACCGCCAGCCTGCGCTTGCGCATTCCGTGGATAGTTAAACGCTTCGGTATGAGTATCAACGGTTTTCTAAAAGCTTTCACTGAAATAAACAGTAACTTGAAGTCAAGTAAAATTGACATATTTCCCACTGACATGCGCGACATGAATATTAAATCAAGGTTTTACCAATGAACTTCAAGTAGAAGGGGAATAATTATCACTGAACGAAATATCGACCAATGGAACATTTTCTGCAACTAGTTAGTTAGTTGTTAGTACGACCGTCACAGGAATTTATTCATTAGGATTCATTGCCAATTCGTCGGTGGCCTGACATCCTGCGTTGTGTTCGCCAGTTTCCCGTTACAAATGGTCTTTGAATTTGAAACAGCGAGCAGTGTTACCAGTTTTGGACATAATTACTGCGCTCGCAAAATTGTCACATTTCGGAAAAATTTGCCGCAAAAGTACCTTATAACCTGCCAGTCCCGAGAGATGAGTTTTTAATCCAAGATCCTTTGCGCTCTGCGCCGTTTTGTAGGATACCCTCGCATTTCAAAGAGCGAGTTCTATTCATGTGGTACTCATGAAAGGCCTGAATATGAGCTGCTAAAGCCTGGAGCCTTGCATTGCTGTTTTTTTGCGGAATTTTGACGAAAGGCACCATTGGAGTTGTTTTGTTTGCAACTTTGTAACGGCTTTTTCAAATGTTGCAAGGCTTTTCTGGTGGTAATTGGAACCAAAATCTTTGTGTTATCCTTAATTTTTTCGCTCGTATCTGTAAACATCCTTCTGTTTTAATTCAGCTCAACATTATGTACCTAAGAACCTCTCTTTTACGCCAGTATGATTGAATTAAATTAGTCCAGCAGTGTACAAAATTGCAGGCGTGTTTGTCTTAAAATAAGATGGCCGCCCACTTAAAAAATGACGTCACGCTTTTGCATTTCACTCACCTTTCAACGTCATTTATTCAATGAACTGCCTGCGATAATTTCAGTATACACAAATAATTTCAGCAGAAGTTACGATTATTTAAGTAGAGTACGTATGCAGGTATGCCAGACGTTTTTGAAGCAATAAAATGTTTTTGGCAAAGCCCCAAAACGGCTGCAGCACAGAGTGCATTTTGTTTAGTAAGCACGCGGAATGTTATTAACTTATGGCATTTTGGATTATGTTTTGTCATTCTTATTGCGGAGTCCAAATTGAAATTTGGAAAATGTCGAGGAATGTTTCATAGAGAATATTATATCAAAATTGCAAATTTAAAAAAATACCCGCGATTTTAAATGTTCGTGTCCTTTCATTTGATACCCCACTTGACCATATTTATATAACGTTGACTTTTTTCTCCACTTTCAACTTTTGAAAAATATATCCAATTTTCATTTAATAAATATTCGTTTCTCTTTCATTTGATACCTCACTTGGACATATTTATTCAAGTAAACTTTTTCTTCCCCACTTTCAACCCCCATAACTTTTGAGTGGGTGAACAGATAGGGATCAAATATAGCTAAGAACACTCGCCCGTAAAACACCTGTAATACAAAAAAAAAACTAAATTGAAATCGGTTCATTCGTTCGGGAGCTATGATGCCACAGACAGGCAGACAGACACGTCAAACTTATAACACCCCTCTTTTTGCGTCGGGGGTTAAAAATAGTGCTAAGTTTACGAGGGGAATTATGAACAGAAAAAAATCCATACATAAATAACATATGACAAAAATTAAACATCTCTGAACTGGACTTTTATAAATCTGACGGGCCCGTTAGTGTAGTGGTCAGCATGTCTGCCTCTATTCCGTAAGGTCGTGGGTTCGATTCCCACCGCGGACATGTACTTAGGTGATGAGCTTTATGAGCTTTTAAGTACTTGTTGGATGTGTCTGGGTGTTTTATTTATATATGTATGTATTTAAAAGAAAAAAATGTATTTAAGTAAGTATATTTCGTTGTCTGAATTCCATAACACAAGTGCTTTAGCTACTTAACACGGGATGAAGGCAATGCGTGTGTTGTTGTGAAATATTTATTTATTTAATAGGTATATTAAGTTAACGCGTAGGCCCACTTAATTTTGACTTAACTACTTATAAATTTGTGTATTCTCCGCACATGTTACAAAAAACTGTCAAGTATTAGTCGACCTTGCCCAACAAGGTGATAAAGTGGATGTGCAACCAGTGGCGTGCACTGGCTTTTACGACAAGGTAGGCAGTAATCCCAAAGGATTGACACCTATGTAGATAACTTGTATTTAAGAAATATAGTTACCTGCCTATCATACTCACCCACAAAACACAGGACCTTCGTTAGCCTATGTCGTGAGACAAAAAACATCTAGCGATAACTCTATTATTAGGTCGGGAAGCCAAAATACTAAGGTAGGCAGAGTCTTTTTGCCTATATGGTGTGCACGCCACTGTGAGCAACATAGTCTTACTATAATGTCTGTATTCTAAAACAATGATCAGTTCTCAGGTGATGATTGGGCATACTTTGTCCTTTTTACACAAACGCTAATAGAACGAGACACATGTTACTTGTGTCGGGATTTTTTTCTTGAGGAAAGGTACACTGGCCTAAGAGTTCCAAGGTACCTACCGGCCCCGTACCATGAAGTTGCATACATTTGTGAGACAGAGATAGCTCTATACCACTCATCTAGCGCTGTCCCTGTCACACAGCGTAAGCAATATTACTTTTAGATGTCATGGTTCGGCTGCTGAGCCCTAAATACGGTTTCCTTTCGATTTTACTTCAAAGGAAAAAGTCCTTTATTACTGTCATAAATCGTGAAATTGTTATTTTATTCCATTCGCAATATTACGTAAGAGGGGTAGTAAGGTAGGGACTATCGATTGGGCTACACCTCTACAGTTCATTTTAACATGTTTTTTTCCGGTAAAACCTCTCGAATAGGGATAAAAAAACACCCTGATCTTATATTTCTTCATACATAATATGTTTATCTATGTTTCTCATCGGTATTGTCAAATTTATTTAATGCAAATTTATTTTTTACCCCGCTTTGGGATTGAAAGGATTGAAGTGTGTTTATTTATTTATAAATTTTTATGTTGTCATTAATGATGACAAATTTTCTAATTAATTAATATACGGGCTATTAAAATAACAAGTTGTGAAATGTTAAGACCGATATAAGATTTCTATGCTATTGTTTATGGTGTCTAATTTATAGAAGTTTTATGAATTCTCTGGTACATGGTTCAGGATAAATACATTTCACTTCATGCCTTTTAATCACAATGCGGGGTAGGCAAAGGCACTTGCTAAAGCAAATGCCCACGCTTCACCAAGCGTATTTAACCCAAAACGTGACAGGGCGTGAGTCTATCACCGTTATAGGGTTCACACACCTTATGGTGTACTGGTTTCATCACTATGTTGTTCTTTATCGTACGAGCGTTGTGTTGCGTACATAGGCTCTGAAAAAGTCCCATTTGTACACGTTCAGTAGCCGGACTCGAACCCGCAACCTCCCGGTAACAAGTCAAGTATCCGACCAACTGGACCACAGACACTGGTTTAGGATTTCATGCACTATTGTGAAATTATTATATTTATTTTCCTCTATTTTAAAATAAATAAAATATTAAGTCCCTCCTAAAATAAACATTCCTGTATACCACAAATAATATTTTACTCCGCTTCCCTTTGTTCGTAAGCACGCACATCAACAATAAAACGGGATGGCCGGCGTGTTGCGGGATAAATACCTACATACATCTACCTACACACCTTCTTATAGATATTTTCGATGCCATAAATAAAACTGGGGAATCGTTTCTGGTTCCGACGAAAGAGGATGCGTCGTGCCACCGCTGCGTTCATGTTGACGGAAACATGACTTGACTTGACTTGACATGACTTGTACAAACTAATTTACTTATTTATAATAATAATAAATATTTTACAACAACACACACATTGCCTTCATCCCATGTTAAGTAGCCAAAGCACTCGTGTTATGAAAATCAGACAAGGAGATATATTTACTTAAATACTTTTTTTTTCTTTTAAATACATACTTATATAAATAAAACACCCAGACACATCCAACAAATACTTAAAAGCTCATCACCTAAATACCTGCCAGCGGTGGGAATCGAACCCACGACCCTACGGAGTAGAGGCAGACATGCTGACCACTACACCAACGGGCCCGTCATTTACACTTATTTAAAAAAAAATACACTTCACGCCTTTTAATCCCAAAGCGGGGTAGGCAGAGGCACTTGCTAAAACTTATTTAAAATCATCATCATATCTATACAGAGTGTAAAAGGACACCGAGCCTTTGTTGAAACGTTGTTAGGTTCGTCAATATGT
Organism: Conopomorpha cramerella; assembly: GCA_012932125.1. Classification (NCBI taxonomy): domain Eukaryota; kingdom Metazoa; phylum Arthropoda; class Insecta; order Lepidoptera; family Gracillariidae; genus Conopomorpha; species Conopomorpha cramerella. The sequence continues at coordinate 10,780 of SJJU01009063.1, read as the reverse complement.
ACAACTTTTACTATGGCGACAATGCAGGGAGATGAAACATTTATTTTTCATTTCACTCTGTATATACGTAGATATTGAATTGACCACTCAGAAGATACGTTATTTCGTTACCTACCACGTTTTACAAGGCCCGTTCAATAGAGACTATCTGTACTTATAGTAGTGGTTTAAATTAAACCGAACCGACTATTTTTAATTGGAAATCGTACGCGTGACCTAATTTGATTTTAGTATTTCCATTGTGTAGTCGCCATGGGGAAGTAAACTGGCTATGTTCTTGTAACCTCATCCTGCCAAATTCTAGACTATAACACAATATTCACAAAATTATTAGTTTTTTTTTAAATACAGTAAACATTTGACCACCATCCTGCCTGATGTTAAGCAGCGATGTGGTCTACGATGCGAGCACACTTGTTCATTAGGTACCTATTCACCCGTGTCTTTAAGACGTCCAGACTATACTGCGCAGGAAACACAGAGTCCGGCAAGTCGTTTCATATCCTGGCGGTTCGCACTATGAAAGTAGACGCAAACCCGGGACCGTTGGTGTAATGATCAGCATGTCTGCCTCTGCTCCGTAGGGTCGTGGGTCCGATTCCCACCGCTGACAGGTGCTTAGGTGATGAGCTTTTAAGCACTTGTTGGATGTGTCTGGGTGTTTTATTTATATAAGTATATATTTAAATCAAAAAAATATAATACTTATAAGTAAATATATCTCGTTGTCGGATTACCATAACACAAGTGTTTTAGCTACTTAACATGGGATGAAGGCAATGTGTGTGTTGTTGTAAAATATTTATTTAGTATATTTTACTTAAACCGTTTGGTTCGCGTAAACCACCTAGGGGGTTTCTAGCTGATGAACCATCAACTATAAAACTTGGTATCACCACTGAAACTCTTTCTACTCTTTGATGCAGAAAAAAATTTACGCTCGTGATAGTAGTCTAACTTTTCTTGTTTCTTATTATTATGACCCTTAATCACAATGAATAAATTAATATGAATTCTCGTATGGTGCGTGTTTTTCTTCACCATAAGAGCGATGCATAAATAGAAACAAATTACCTAAATAGTTCCACGCTCCGTTTTCAACCGTCAGCTGCAGTTGGAATGAAAACTCAAATCGCTCAGTATGTCTGAACGCATACGGGACAGAATTGCCCCTCCGCAGGGGGGTAAACCACTCCACAAGTAATTGCCTTATTTCAAATACACTACTCATCTAACTGACCTTACGAAGCTCACGAGGTACACTAAATCGTAGCTCAAGATATTCCGGTTAGGCAGCATCGACGATTTAATCCAATTTAGGGGACCGGACCGCCTAGCACTGTTGTGGTCGAGAGTCAATCTATATCCAGGATACATTGGGCTCTTATGTTGTAAACTTCGATGGAAATAGGTTCATGGAACTTTGACCTCTAGTGCACATGCCAGTAGAAGTTATTTAGGTCGCCGGTTCCGTCACTAACTAATACGCTGTTTGATACCTATGTTAAAAAAAATGTGGCAATCAATACCGACCATCGATAGTGAACCTGTTTTCCACCGTCAAAGAATATTAAGCTGGAGATGGCTGAGCGAAGCGGACTCTGTCTACATGAAATAGGTTTGCGTTTTCATAGAGTTGGTTTCCACTGCAAAAGAGAAAACTGGCTCTGAAAAAACTTTTTTCCGTTTTTGTTATGTTCGCTCGACTCTTTGTTGGGTAGACATAAATGTACGCAGATTTGTATTACGAACACGCGTCGTTTATGGATGTAGGTGGAAGCTGGGCTACAGTTTGAAAAGACATATTTGCAGCTTTAAATAAAGAATGCATGATGTTGATCCTATCCTTGCCGTACGATATTTTATACTTTACCGAAGAGCATTTTATTGTTTATCTCGGTTGGTCATTGGTGACCTATACTTATAGCTGTCACAAAATGATCCCCAAAAGCCTTGATCCCTACTCCACATTACGGGTCAAGTTATCTGGTTGCTGTTATGTACTGCAGAGATTGTGTAATGCGTTTGGATCATATGCCTATCAAATTAATTTTGTGTGATACGGCTATACTCGTAGACTAAGATCTTAGCCAAGTTCATATTGGTGTCAATAAAAAACTATTGACTTTTTTTACGTTTACCGCCAAAAAGTTTGACGTTTAAAAAGACGTAAAAAAATTTGGTACATAATTTGTTATCTACTTATCCACGCCTGCATTTGAAAGCATACGCACGGATCCGCCGATCACAGTCCGAGTGAACCAGAAAGACACAGACGGTGGAAAACAACGATAAATCTTTTTTAATTTTCCCATTAAAAAGTTTAGTTGCAACGCGACCAAATTTCCATCGTTATAGAGCCAACAATCAGGTGGTTTAAAAGCCTCAGGAACGAAAGCAGCCAGCATCGCTCAACTGGCGTCGCGCCAGCACCCGCCTGCGAAATGTAGAAATTACTCGACCGACGAAAACCGCTTGTCGAAATAGGTCAGTCACTCCAGACTGTCTGTTGTGATTTGCCGCCGTTTACGTTAACCGGTGATTCTGTGGTGGGCGTGTGTTCTGCACGTGTGTTCTCGCGTACACAGTTACTGATCCAATGAGATTCCCCAGAATTTGTTCTTGACATGGGTTGAAACAGAATTATTTTCAAAACCCGAAAGTTCTACTAAAATACGCAAAGACTGGAAACAAACTTTCATTTATGAATCCTGATAAAATGATAAAAAAGGAAGTGTCAAATTGGTGAAATTTAAACATGGTCGTAGTTTTAATGATATTATGTATGCAACGGAAGACATATTGGCAAATTATCTTAGTTTTATGTTTCTTGCGTAGTAGTAAAATATGACAGGGTTAGCTTTAAAAGCATCTGCATACATTTACATAAGTAGTTCTACCCAACACCACCACATTTATGTACATTTGGTTCATAGACCTAGTTCTCCGACTCATCAGTCAAACATATCAGTCTAACACTAAATATAGTATCTCTAACTTGAAACCAGATTGCAATATCGCTAGCCCTAACCGCAAGTAGCTGAAACCGCAAATAATAGTGACAGTGGCACATGTCACAAAATGGTCCCCAAAAGCCTTGATCCCTACTCTACATTACGGGTCAAGTTATCTGGTTGTCAGAATGTTGTATGTGCGATGTTTTAGTTATGTACTACAGAGATTGTGTAATGAGTTTGGATCATATGTAAGAACCTATCAAATTAATTTTGTGTGATACGGCTATACTCGTAGACTTGAAGATCTTGGCCAAGTTCATATTGGTGTCAATAAAAAACTATTGACTTTTTTTTTACGTTTACCGCCAAAAAGTTTGACGTTTAAAAAAATACATTTTGTCGGATACGAATCTGCCATACTAAAGTACCTACCTACCTACATTTAGTTATTGTTGTAAATTTAATTCGTTATCAATGCATATTGTTATTAATAAAATCATAGACGAAAACGGTAAACACAGTTAATACATCAGCGATATTTTCCCTACATGATGACTTGCCGGAGTCTGTGTTTCCTGCTCAGGACAGTCTGAATGTCTTCAAGTCGCGGGTAAATAGGTACCTAATGTACAAGTGTGCTCCATCGTAGATCACATCGCTGCTTAACATCAGGCAGGATAGTGATCAAACGCTTGTTCAGTGTGATAAAAAAGACGTAAATGACATTGCAAATGTTTGAAAGACGACGTCATACCCAAGATAAACTTGAATAATCTTAAAAATCTTTTATTTATTCAACCTCTACCTACAACTCCGGATTAAGTAGGTATTTACTTGCACCGATTAATCACGTAAGACAATATAATTTCCTGCTTCGTACCCAGTTCAACGTGCCAAATGTGCCATGTGAGTAAAATTATTAACGTGTAGTTGTAAACCATTGGTAAGTACCTACCTATAGGTTAATATAGTTTGTGGATCACGTATCACGTGCAGCCTTGTCGCATTAACACGTCGCGAAGTGACGCTGATCACCTGACACGTTAACATCCCGTTGTTGTTGCAATACTTACATGTTGTTTGCTACCTGATGTTGTTGGGGTTTAAAAATCTATTTATTGTGTTTATATACACACATCAAGTGTCTAGGGATCAAGAACATTTTTAGCTCTAAAAAAATCTCTAATTTATTTAAATCAAATCTAATCTTCTGGATTGGTCTCCTACCTAATTCCCCATGCCTGTATCAATGACTTATCACCACATTTGGAATAAATTATGAATGAATTCAGTTTTTGTAAAATATATTCTTGATTGCAATCTTCTAAAATGTACTTGCTCCCTAGACACTTTTGATGTGTGTACATTTTAATTATCAACGCCTTTCCTTTTGGTTCGGCAAAAGTTTGTTTGTACGTTATTGCTAAACCATTATTTAAGGTTAATTCCTTCGTCGTACTGACGTCGATACACGTCGTACACGGACATATTTGTGAGCATAAAATAAATATATTTATTGAAAAGCAAAGATTCCGTCATTTTTACTGTCTGATTTATATACAGATCAGCTGCTGTTCTTTCTGGCATATCGTAGGAATCTACTATGGTCTCCCTGGAGATTTATGTTTATTTAGGCCATGAGCTAGCAACTTGCAACTGCCCATATTGACATTCTTTATCATTCTTAACTCCTTATTATACTAAAAATGGCCGAAGGGTACTTGTGATCCTAAGGTTAGAATTCCACCCCTTTTAGGAATTATTGACGCGAGTGTATGTATGTATGTTGTTTGTTGTGTTTGTGTTTGTTGTGTTTGTGCAGACACGTAAAAGCCGACTCCAAACATTACTTGATCCCTGGATCATTTGAATTTATCTTAAATCCGAGTAAAATTTTTGGCTCCAATTTTGAAAACCATAACCAAACGTTTCCATTGGCCACGATCCCGACTAAATGGTAATGCCTCTTATTTCGAATCTTCAATAAAAAAACTGTTTGAAAGATTCTACTCAAATATAAAAAATAAAAATAAACTGCACGCCTTTTTTTTAATCTCAAAGAAGGGCAGAGGAACTTTCTAAGCAATTTCTACTCATCATTCTGCATAAAGTTGTTCTTAAAGTAGGCACCTAGTTATGAAAACTTCAGTCAATCCGTTCGAGCGACAATAAGCCGCGCTAATAGGATACAAGCAGATGGTGCCAATTATAGGCGGGCGGATAAGGGTTGAGGCGGCCAAGGAGAGGGAGGATGCAGTCGGTGCCTACATTTATTACTTCTGATTGTCGACGCTGAAGTATTGATTGACCTCTTATGAAAGATTGTCTAGATTCCCATCATAGAATATTAAAACTTACAACCAACAGCACCGAAAGCCCAACGAAATGTCTCGGCAACTAGCCAACATTGATAAGCAGCAATTCCTCGCCAACGTATAATTTAAGCTTATCAATAAAGAGCGAGGTTACCCGAGGTCAAGTTAGTCACGCAAGCAAACGACATTCCCCCTACGACGTAACGCCGAGCCTCCCTACACCGTAATGTTCAATTGATACGTCGCTGAACAAACAGCGATCGTTTGAATACTTAATAATATTTATTCTTGTACCGAAACTGGATGTGGGTCATCTGAAAATTCATCTATTCGCGTCCTCGGTGACAGCTCAAGGACAAACATATCGTGTGAGAAGGCGGCTCACGACAATGGTGTGTGTGCGAGGCTGGCGGGCTGGCGGGCTGGCGGGCGCGGAGTGCACGGCGCACGCGCGCTGGCCCAAGGACACGCGCCGCGGCGGCAGCAGTCGGGCGGCAGGCAGCGCGGCCCGCGCATCGCCGACCCCATGACCGAGCCGCACTGCAGCGAAGCCTCCCGCGATACCCCCCACAGAAAAATACTACACCCAGCCACTGACATCCTACACGCGGAAGCCCCGAAGCGCGCGCTCCGGTTCACAATTGTAAATTGGATTTGACTTACGTCGACGTACGCTTCCCGCTTGCAGATGTGACCATCCGCTTTTTATCCATCTGTGTCGACCTTCATGCTTCCTCTGGCGCTTCTTCTTACCTTTTATTATACGTGCGGAATTAGTTACGTAACTTGGACATAACTGTACCTACATGTAGTCGGTGTTGGTGGTGCTTTGCTGTAATGCGATAACGTTGTGTATTGCTCGGGGGAGTTTCGCGGAGAGACGTCGCGCACTGCACTCTCGCTGCAGATGGACATGACTTGCTGGGAAAGCCTAGGGCTATTTGGTCCTTGTGCTCTACTAGCTTCATCTGATGTACGGGTGAGTCATGCAATCGTCGATGATATTTTCACTTGTTCATTTTGCCACATTATTACGGGTATGATGTAAGCAGTGGTTGTTTAATGATTGCAGTCTACAATAGCAAAGATAAATAAACAAGTGGCTAATAAGTACGTGCTGATAACAATGTCTTTCATGATCGTTTAACAGTGAACTAATCAAAGTCAGTCGTTAGATAATCGGTGTCTGGAACTAACTGTTCTGTAAATATTAGTTTTTTTTTCGTAATGGTCTCCCATATGAATGTAAGTTTTACTTTAGTTTGTAGTGTACAGTTATGAGCGATTGACGAAAATAGTGAAATTATGCTTTCTGGAGTATTACTCAGTACGGAGGAAGTGTTAGAGAACAATAAGTTTTGGTATAGGCTAGATAATGATTGGGTCACTGTAGAATTGGAGCCTTTCGATGAAGTAGCACCGGAAGATTACTTCGCGAAGCCGCTGTCGAGAGACACGTATTACGCCAGATTTCCTGACATCGAACGAAGCGATTCGGAAGACGAGAACTCAATAACTCTCACGGGATTTACCAACAAGTACGAGGAATGGAGATCAAAGGTCTGCGTCAAGAGGATTAGTTCCGCACGAAAGACTTCTCGGAAAGTGAAACGTAGTCAGTCGTCACCAGAGACGTCTTATCAATCGAGAAGATTTAAATCCCGCCACTCCTTAAACTTAAACGAAACGTATGTCATTAGCCGGGATGAAGAATCAGACAATGAAAGAGTGCTTAATTTTCTTAAAAGAATTACCGAAAATATTCCACCGCCGCCCATTGAGTTGTTGGATGATAATTATATAAGTCCATTGATAGAATCGCCCACGTCGGATACCAGTTTCAATAACGTTGAAGTGCCAAGTTATAACGACTTCGTGCCCAATGATTTCACCGACCACAGAAATTCTACCTCTATAGACAAATACCCGAAAACATCAACGTTGAAGAAAGATTTCGCTGAAACTAAGCCACTGGACATTCGAGATTTTAGTGAATTTGATTGCCAAGAATCCTGGTACGAAACAATATACGGTGTATCGGACATTATTGTCGAGGACATCTGTGAGAATAGTTCCTGTTCAAGTGACGGTGATGATATGACGACAGACGACACTGTTGTAGATATTGAAACCTGGCGTGATAACAGAAAAAGTCCAAGTAACAATATTATACAAGATTCGTCCACACAGTACGAGTATTTCGAATCATGGTCAGATCTATTTAGTGATTACAACTCGAGCGGCGATAAATCACAATCTCATACAGAAATAGAAAAACAGGAGACTCTAATTAGTTCTACGAATAAAGTTTATAAGTCATTCGATTGTAGTCTCGAGGAAGATGACGAGAAATCCTACGCTCGATTCGCAGTGTATAAAATATACAGTACACTGAAAATCGATCACGGAATGGCAGACTCTTCATCAATGCAAGATCTTCTAGAAGATGATATGGAAACGGGCGATTGTGATAATAATAATAAACTTTCAGAACGTATAGAAGAAAGTTATTACGACACTGTGTACCGCTTAGCTCCAGACGAAACGAATGGATTCACTGTGAACCTTTAATTTGTCACAAAAACCGCGAAAACGAAAATAGAAAATTGATTAGTTTGTAATATACTGTTTTGTAAAGAAACGCCGCTTTCATTTTACCGTTCATAAGTTATTTTCATATTACGGACACAAAATGTATTCGCAATAATAATAAACCGTGATACTAAATTAACTATGGGCATATTTTTACAGACGGGCACTCATTTTTATGAGCTCTCAAAACTTAACTAGTATCAGAAATGTGTTTCCAATAAGCACACTTAATGACGACCTCAAATCTTAATGACCAATAAAACGCGGTATACCGTGTGTTCAGCGATTCCAATGGTGAATTTTATTGCGTTATAAGATTTTCAATTCGTTGAAAGAATGTGCTGCAGCAGTGAACTGTACTTCACGACTGCAGGTACTAAAAGCAATTTGCATATCTGCAGGAAATGGTGTTTTCTCGCCACCTCCCAGTGAATGTACTGCGGTGACATTTGTGGGACAGAATTAGGACAAGCTTAGCGTCTTTCTTGCGACAGTACAATTTATGATGATGCAAATGAAATTTATAATTTGTTGGGGTTTTAGTTACATACAGACACAACTAGTCTATTTTTTTAATTCGACGTGCCAATTTGACTTGAATTTTATTCCTCTGTAAATTAAACTGATAATTGAATGCAAAACAGTTAAAGATTCTTCATCTCGTAAAATATACTCTTAACTTGATTGCAGCAGAGTAAATAATTCTTCGAATGGGAACTGTCAAATCAGGCCGTCGAATTTTATGAAGAGTTTACGTAAAGTAACGCCTATAATCTCTAATGGGGTGGACAGAGTGTTTGAAAATATGTCTCTTTCTTAGGTTCCTTTTATCTGTAAAATTGTGGTTAAATGGAGAAATAGTAAAAGTATACATGATTCCAGGTCATTGATATAATCCCTTCCGAAAACCTTCCTGCATATCAGTTACATTCAAAATTAGAAAGTAACTGATATAGGGTCATACGTTGCAAGTATATTTTTTATATTGCACGAAAATGTAGTACGTTTATTTTTGCGTGTGAGGAATGTAAAATATTTAATTAATTCCAGTCTTCCCAATTTTGTCATCAACTTTAACATTTCACTGAAAATCTTTTTAAAACAATTTCAAATTCAGATGATTTCATTTCATTGCACAAAGAAAATGTTCTTAAAATTAATCATGGGAGGTGGTAATATAAATATATACGCCATACTGTTTATCGCCTTGCACTGTTGTCTAGAACATCAAAGTAGGTAGTCATCTAGCTAATGAAAGACACGAACGAACAATGGATCACACCTGTCCCCCCATCAGAAGAGTGTTCACCCACGCGTCACTTAGCGGGCCCTCCATTTGCTCGACGACATCTTGTGAATGAAAGTGGTATAAAATTACACCGCTGAATGACAAGCTGGCTTTTCAACACGCCGCCAGAGGTGCTCATTCCGCTATTGAAAATACCTGTGGTCCGATCGCTATAGATTTTTCTTTGTTAGTACATTGATGTCTTTGTTGGGGTCTAATGTGAATTTAGAAAACAAGTGCAACAGTGTAAATGATTTCATGCAATTTCATCTATTGCGATCAAATACAACTTCTTGCCCAGACTTACCCCAAGGATCGTTCCCCATGCGTTTCAGATGTTTGTTGTTTTTTTTATGTTTGTACTAGATGTTACGTTACTCATAGTCAGTTGTTACCTATATTTTAGTCATTATTGTTTTATAAATATGATATTAAGGGTCCCAAATGATTTTAGCCCATGCCACAGAGGATAATGTAGGTTCCCAACGGTGATTTTTTTTTCCAATCGGTTCAGTAGTTGGCGCCTATCCTATACAAATAATTAATGTATAATTTACTAATTGTATCTATTATATAATATTGGAGAGGCCTATGTCCAACAGTGGACAAATATAGGCTGATGGTGATGATATATAATTCTCTAACACTTCACTAAAACGGCTCTACCTGCCGATTTTTCAAAAGTTGTCCCAATCAGCTAATATAGCATACATTAAATATAATTTATTGAAAGCATAATGCAATGACTAATTGTGTAAAAAATATATTGTTACAGCCTCCGGAGAACGAATTGCAGAAGAATTCTGATCGAGTTCTATCAGAGCACGAACTGAGAGTACAGAGATCGCTACAAAAACTCAACGTACCAGAATGGTGAGTGGTACTAGACTCCATCTTTACTTTAATTTTACTATTAGCCCATTGGATCCCATTATTAGCCAGATAGCCCAATGGTTTTCTTCCTTTTCTCCTCTTACTGCAATATCGAACAGTCGTCCACCATATTCATTATTGTGAATTTACAGTCTTCTTTATTATTAATTAAAAGGTGAAGGTTACCAGATAGCATGAGTTTTCCAAAAAAAAAACACTGCCAAATATACTTTGTTCATATTTGGACTCGCTCTTGAGTTTGTGAGAAGTTTTTTTTAAAAGAAAACTACTTTTCTTTTTCATGTTGTTATTCTCGAGATGTAGTATTCCTGTTGTAGGTAAGTGGCTTTTACGACAAGGTAGGCAGTAATCTGCAAGGATTAACCTATGTATAGGTATTGTCTTTACGAAATATAGGTATAACCTACTTGCTCACCTACAAAACAGAGGACCTTCGTTAGCCTATGTCGTGAGTACAACAAAAAAGATCTAGCAATAACTTTATTATTAGGTCGGGTAACCAAAATACCCACATCAAAAGTGTCTAGGGATCAAGAGAATTTTTACATCTTAAAAAAATCTAATTTATTTAAATCAAATCTAATCTTCTGGATTGGTCTCCTACCTAATTCCCCATGCCTGTATCAATGACTTATCACCTCATTTTAAATAAATTATGAATGAATTCAGTTTTTGTAAAATATATTCTTGATTGCAATTTTCTAAAATGTACTTGATCCCTAGACACTTTTGAT
>SJJU01009060.1:0-14419 GCA_012932125.1 Conopomorpha cramerella | reverse complement strand
CTGAGATTAGCGCGTTCAAACAAACAAACTCTTCAGCTGTATATATATATATACCTCTAGTTGACCCATATACCCATAAAACGGGTATTTATATTGATACATTATTAACAGTGTTTCCTCTGCTTTCTTATTTATGAAACATCAACAAACACTCTATCTACTCGTACTAAAAAAACCGCATTAAAATTCGTTGCATAGTTTTAAAGATCTAAGCATACATAGGGGCAGACAGCGAGGTCGACTTTATACCATGTATGGATTAATTTTTTTTATGCTTATATAAAACTTACATTCTATGCTTAGAAATGTAGCCCGAATCAAAAAATCTACATCTAAAGATCTCGACGTTAGAAGTATAAGGTCGTATCTGATTTTACGCCGTAAATCACTTTTTTTCCAATAAAAGATTTAATATGAAACTGTAGCTTATTAAACTATCTAAGAAATTAAACTAATAGGTTCACTCTTCTTTTTAGTTTACGCCATTCTTAATTGATTATTAACACAATTTTATTAACACTCTTCTGTAAAGTAACAAAATGACAAATCCGACCTTTTGTGTCTGACGTCAAGAGATATCAAATGTCATTCAATCAGCATTTTTAATAATTTCAAAAGCCTAATTTTAGTAGTATTTTTTGCATAATATTGCGTAAGTGTGAATCTATAGTTTCGTTAATAGTATAGTAAAATTTATGGTTATAGAAATCAACACCTAGGATTATAAAGATGGTTTATTGCTGTTTTACATTTCAATGGAGGAAGTAGGCGTAGGCATGTTTCTTTTTAGTTTTTAAATAGATTACATTTAAAATAATTCATCAGCCGTGTGGTGACGGCGAATAGAATACATGTGTCACCAACCCAGCCCAACTTTTCCCGTCATGGGGGTCGTAAGAGGCGACCGAGGAAGCTCTCCAAAGAACGGGCAGCAGCGCTCTCTGTGAGTTAAACCACAACACCACTGCGATCGCCAACCCGCCTGCCATGCGATTACTGGCATTTCCCCCCAAGTGACGGATCTCATTGGGGGAGGCCCTCGTCCAGCAGTGGACGTTATGTGGCTGATGATGATGATGAAAATCATTTATTCGGTTTAGGAGAGATTCTATTAACGCCAAAGTCAGATACTTTTTACGACAGATTCGGTTTAAGACAGAAGTACAGCCAAGTTCAGTAATACACAAAGACAGTAATTTCGTTGACTTGGCAGATGAGTTCTATAAATTCTAATACACGTATGTACCTATTTGATTTTGCATTGCAATATCTATGACAATCGACGCAAAGTGATGTCATGCGGTTCCATTCTTGAAGTTAAACCAAATGTTTCTTAACTGCTAGCTGGTCAAGTCTTATCGAATTGCATTCTTCGTGGGATTATAGGCATTAAACGGCAACAATTTTTATTTACTATATGAGTTAAGTTTAATAAAAAATATAAATACCTAAATTACGAACTGGTCTGTAAAAAATTGCCGTTAACAGAATTCTTCCTTCCTTAACCGAACAAAGGCTACTTTCATAGTGCAAACCGCCAGGATGTGTTGGAGTTTGTGTTCCCTGCGCAGTACAGTCTGGAGGTCTGAAAGTCACAGGTTAATAGGTACCTAATGAACAAGTGTGCTCCATCGTACACCACATCGTTGCTTAATATCAGACTGGATGATCGTCTAACACTTGTTCACTGTGATGTTATAAGAATTTAATGTTAAGTACAATCAAGGAATGCTGGAGCTTCCTTGTGTCTTTTCTTTGCATAGAATTTGAGTTTATCTATAAAAATATTTGTAACAAATAATTTGAAAATATCCGTTTAAGCTTGACTTCCAGCCGTTGTTCATCATTATAATCAGGCTATATTCGACCACTGCTGGGCTTTGACCTCTCCAATCGCACGCTACTGTGATTTGTTTTCGACTTCTTCAACCAGTTCCTGCCAGCCGTCTTTCGCCAATCATCAGATCTTTCACATTGCCTGATGGCTTCCTACACTGTGTCGTCCTACAGTTCAACGATTTCTCCGGACCATATTTTCACGGATTCGGATCGGACGTAGTGCGAAACCGCTCTAACTATTATTTACTAATTACTAAACTGAGTCTATACACAGATATTACACAATCGATTCGAAGAGCCACCTAATCAATCGAAGCGGCGCGAGCACATAACAATGATCACGAATAATCGTGTAATAGTAATAATCATTGCACATGCGTTATGTTGGTATCAGTGACCGGATTTGGCGCAGGCGCAGGCGCACGCTAGCCAACCTGACGAGTTGGCGAACTTTATAACAATGCCGGATAGGTCCCACGATCACGTACTGAGGTTACTAATTCTGAACTCAGTGATTACTAATTATTTAGTTAAGCAACTATTTATAGGTAGATATTCATGAAGGCAGTGTTTTCTTTGAACTATTTATTATGTAAGATACAATATTAGACTTGTAAAGTAAATTCTTGTCTTAATCTTGATATTTTTAGGTTCAATACGACACTTTTCAATGCTAGTAGTAATGAATATTAGGATAAACTCTTAAAATCCCAGATATTACCGGGGTATTCCCACCTACTTTCACAACTGTGATTCCTGTTAGAGCCAGGATCTACAGCGGCATCCACAATAGATGACGACTGGGCTAGATCCTGGCCTTCTGTAGTGGGTCCCATCAAACTTAAGACGGTATAAAAATAAGAGGAAAAATATTTATGCGCTGCACTGCAATGCATACATATGAAGTCAACTTCCCTAATCTAAATGGTGGGAGACAGCATTATTACAAACGAGGCACAAATTGCTTTTTGGGAGACCACCACGGGTGAATGCGGAAGCTAACCTAGAACCTAGCGGAGCTTCCAGATAGCAAAATAATATTTTACTTTAACCTTTTGTGACAGAATAATAATACGTAAGCTAATCTTATACCTTCTCAAAGATAACGATTCTAATCACTATCGTTTTAGGTATCATACTCATCATGTTTTAATACAGACAACAATGAACATAGAGAGGTACAAACACCTTTCAATCCACAGAGAGGTCACTGTTGCTGAGGGGTTGAATGACGAGCGCCGCACGACTTGTCACGGAATGCTCTGCAGCGGCCATTATTGGCTCAATGCAATCATTGTTAGCGCCAGCTTTGTGACATTCGACTGTCGACTGTGAAAGGCTGACTTGTAGATAGATACTTCCAAGTAGTAGATCCGGTTGCGTTGTTTTTTGTCTCCCTGTAGCTTGCTTTGCAAATTTTTGGAATATTTTCTGCTATTGTATATTTTTTTTAGCAACGTATATTCGGATGAACTGATTAGGCTGAAAACTGGTGGAGAAGTTAGTAGGAAGATTTAAAGAAAGGGTGTTATAGTTTGTTTGTAATACTGAAATTACGCGAGTGAAATCGCGGGGTGTCCACTAGTATAATGAAAAAAAAAATAAAAGACATTCTAATCAGCATATCAATCAATTAATATCAGTACATAGCGTAAAACTAATTCGCCATCATAATTCGCAATCTGCCCCTATGTATGCTTAGATATTTAAAAATACATAACGGATTTTGATGCGGTTTTCTTCAGTTGATATAGTTTTATAAGTATAGTAATATAATACATGCATAAAGCTGAGAAACAATGTTAATAATGTATATTGCCAAAAAAACATTTGCCGCGTCAGTTAGTTTTAGAAAAATAGTTGCAAGCAAAGATGGATAAGAAGGCTTTTAAGATGCAAAACCTTCGCAGACATTGACATTCCAAAAAGCAAACTACCCACTTCGAAGCACGCGTAATGTTATTATTTTTTTACATATTTTCCGTTGTACTTCGTACTGACCATTCGATATACATATTTGCGTCGTGAATGTTGGTCGACCCGATACTGCTAATGGTTCTCTTTGCAGATAGGGGTTTTTTACAGTGGTAAAGTGATGGTCTCAGAAAGTTTTTTTCAAACCCTAATAAGACGACCTTTATCATGGAAACAAGGTATTCCAGCTTTATTTCAAAATGTAAGACATGTTCTGTCCATTTTTTAATCTTACGCGAACCAAGAAGCCCTTACAGTGAAGTTGTAACAGGATCTGTTGGGAACCAGTCTGCGACTTTGTTTCTGGTGATGGCTTTAAGGAATTTGCCCGCAACTCGTCTAAGCTTGAGACGCATTTGTCTCTTTTTGCCACATAGCATTAGAGTCAGACATCGCATAAGAGTTGCCTGAGTAGTGTTTCAAAATAGACGGGCCTAAGAAAGCTGCAATTTTATAAGTTTTATGTAAGAGGCGCTCTTCACGCTTGGACAGATTTGTTTGAAGATTCAGCGTTCATGTTTCCGTCATATACGTTTGTATTAGGAAAAGTAAAAGATTGAGGAAGTTTTGAACCTACAGTACTGTACCTACTTTCTATTTTTTATATCTAATAAACAAAGGTACTTTAGCATTCCGATGACCAAATCGAATTGCTTCTAAAGAAACGTACAAATTGCTTCCTTTCATCAACAAAATATAATAACACATTATGTACAATATGGGGCGAGGCGTACCTACATGTATGTACATTATGTAGATCATCGATCCAAACAAATTTTGGTGGAAGTAACTCAATCCAGTCTCTCACATCGGCTTACATGAATTGTTCCTTTTACGTCCCTGGTAGATACAAGTTTTTTATTTCAAATGTGCTTATTTTTCCCTCTTTCTAATCGGAAGGAGGCGCCCAGATGTCTGCTGTGTCGTGCAAGTGGCCGGAGGCAGCCAGCCATTGCTGCTTCCTGTCGGAATTCTAGACCAATCAGTTTTTACTATTCCGCCTTCATATTATAGTTCTGCTATATCTTGACCCATCACGGACAGTAATTGTCTTGGCTACGAAGCTCTGGCGCTTAATATGGGGTAACTTGTGTCTTCCGTTGATACTGTCGTGGTCCAGTGAGCTGGTGCAGTACATTTCATTACGTGAAACTAGTCAACGTTGAGCTACATGCTGTAAGAAAATGATCTCAATGAAGAATCAGTAATTTTTGGGTCACAGTTCCTGTAGGTTTCCTACTGTAAGTTTATGTTTTCCTATAGAAATAATAGAAAAGAGCCTTAGATGAAGATCTAGCTGTAGAAAGTAGAGATCGTCATAAATATTGAAGAGTACCTAATTGCAATGGATGTGGACGTAGCGCGATTTTTTTCACTTGATGTGTTGACGCCATTTTGATTCATTTCCTCATGGAGAGGTTCTGTAATTGTTTATGGAATACAGCTTTACTTTTCTTTTATAATATTCGTAAGCATGAGTTATAAATGTGAATAAGGTAGAAAAAGTGCGTCAGGATCGTAGGATGTCCACTATTGTCACTGCATACCCCTCTAGGACATCAGTGGGATGATATGTTCACCCCTCTAGGAGATAGGCGTGATATCGTCAATCGTTCAAAGTTGATCATGTTCACAGGGTTAATCCTGATAACTTTTACTGACTTACTATTTTGTGTTGTTACAGATGCAGAGAATGGAGTGCAGAGCCACTGAGCTCGGCCGGAAAACTCGACCTGATCAGGTATGTGCTGTGTTATTTTTTGTACAAAACTGGCTTTCACATTATGGAAGCTGAGATAGTGTATCTCGTTGTCTAGGTTCTGTGTAGCTGGCAATTTCTGCATGAATATTTTTTTGATACACGTTGAAAGAAACTTAGCAAACAATAGTTGTTTGCAAACTTTCAACCTTTAGAAATGTTTGCTAGGTCTGAACCTGCCTGATGTCATAGCTTGAATTTTTTACGAGTGGGCGGAAGACCGCCAGGTACTTACGGGATTATAGCACCTACGATTCTATAAACAATTCATACACGCGTTACCTAAAAGCTTAAGTATGTCCTATCAACGTTACATCATCTCGTTACAATAGCTTATTACAAAACAGACACTTAATAGTTGTATCCAGAGCGAGGGACGCATCTCATCAGCTATATGCCCCCACATCAATTGTCTTCACCACCAGCTCCTTCACAATGGACCGCCTTCATCGCCACTCCGACACCCAAGACGCCCGTCTCCTTACACCATACTCCTTACTTTACAAACAATAGCTAAGGCCTTGTCGAAGTAAACAACGTCTTTCCAGCCTTCTTTTCATATAACTCATATGGGATACAAGTTAAGAAGTGTGCTGGTTAATTTCAACATATAAATTCTTCATTGTGCCATCGATCTAAGCTACTCTTTGACACGTCAAGGATGCAGAATATATTGTGCAAGATGAAATACTTGAAAAATCTCTTTAGTCGTTAATTGACTCGGTTTGAAATTGATCCGGCCCACGCTTCGACCTGTCACTGGTACTTCAGTGTCGCTGTATGCAGGTTGTAATGAGTGCTTAATTATTACTAAATATTGTTTGTGGACAAGTATGGGCTGATGATGATGATTGTTTGTTTGACCTCGATATCCAGGGCTTTTGTTTTGATGCACCTACACGTGGTGTCATTCTAAAAATCATTTTTTTGCATTTTAAATAATTGGTTTTAAATGCACCTTTCACGGATCTTCAACTTCTTGAAAGCTGAAATCATTTTTACTGAACGTTCAATTTGAATCCCTTTTAAAACTGAGAGAGTCATTCATGACTGATCCCAGGTCCGTGTTGTATTCTGGGGCTTCATGTGAGAAATTGTAGATCGAAAGTTATAAATGCCAAGCGTGGATTTTGGAATATGCAGCTGATAATTGGACTTAAAGACCTGTAAAATGGCAAAAAAATATAGGTAATTAATTCTACAATTAAATGATACTTCGGTGGTGTTTGTCAAAAAAGTGTTAGTTATGCCAAAATAAAAAATTAATGGCCTTACTAATAATGGCGGAATTGCTATTTCCAAAATACACAAAGCTCAACTTAACTTGTCAGTTGTATGTCAAATACGGAATAACCAGTTCAAGTAGACCTGTAATAACCGTTGCATAAGTGACAATGCGATTATTGGTAAGGGGGTAAATGTTGTAGAAACATTATTAAAAGATGCTCCTATGCATATCTCCTAACTCTCTAAACGTGGCGATATAATGTGAGATCGCCCCGTATGCTTTTTTACTTCCAATAACGAATACTCAGTACTCATTTCCATGATTCGTGTACAATACATCTCACGTAAGGACTCATCTACATGCGCTTTTGCATATTGAAAGTGAAATGTTTCGTGATCATTTTACAAGTTGCGTGTGAACCGCTTTGTTACTACATTTTCTGTAAACGGAGATAGCTATGCGCATTTCTCGTACAGGTATTACGTGTAGCCAAATAACAGTACCTGTTTGTTAAAATATTTTTGTTCAAGTTACAATTTAAATACTGAAGAAACTTAATTGTGAGGTAAGGTAGCGGGTAATCTTTGTTCGCCTTGAATAAACAATTTTAAAATGTCAACCGAGTTATTTGTCAAGTGTGCTCCATCGTGTGGTCTACGATGGAGACCGCTGATTAACATCAGGCGGGATCGTGGTCAAACGCTTGTTCATTGTGTTTTACAAAAAAGTTACAACTTTTATATTATTCAAGATACAACTTAAACACTATAAGTATAGGGTAGAAAATATTAACTTTGTACCTTAAATATAGAATTTTAAGCCTGCTTTATTCAGTGAAAAGAAATGTAATATGTTTATCAACGTTTCATGCGTAATAGTACATTGATAGTAAGTTTTTATTTAAATGACAAAATACTGAATATGAGTCAACACCATTACATAGTATAGTAACTGATAGACTAAAATGTATCAAACTGGTAACTCTCCCAACTGACCTGGGGCCAATTCCACATCATTCAGATCAGAAAAGAGCTCAATCTATGACGACTGAGCTAGGTTTCAAGCCTAACCTTTTGTCTAGGGATTTATCTATTTATTTATTTAAGAATAGCCAACAAGACACACACATACAAAAGATAATGTTATAATTAACTAGAGGGTACATTATAATATGTTGCCTTAATTATAGGGTACTATCCATATTCAGGATCTAAGTAAGTAAAGTAAAGACTTTAATTCTTTAGTTTGACCATTGTAAGGAAACGACCTAGTAACCTCCGGAGTCTTAATGCATAATCAATTTGACAACGCAATCAAAACAGATGATCAGCGCTGTGAGCAAGTGTGTTTGCTTACCCTCTTTAATTAGTATCCGATGGTCACTGTTAATTAAAATCCAAATCCCGAGTAAAGGCAAGTCAAAACGTTACTTGGTATGATCGATCATATAAATGAGTTATCTATCTCGTAACAAATATTCGATCTGAAAATTAACGAACGCCATTCTCGTAGAGTAATTTATATAGCCACCTCCTTACGGGTATGGATTGTGTAACTGATAAAACAATTTGTAATGTCGAAAGTGATTTTTTCATGTCACTTTAGCGTGCTTAGTACGTATCGAGCTTTAATTGCGACTGGCCCAGTTTCGATGGGGCTTGCTGCGTACAACGTGTCATTAATATTTGACAGACGCAAGTTGTAGTTGTCAAATGTTTGATGGAGGTGTTGTTTGTTTTAATAGGTACTTCTTTGTGTGGGTGACCAGGCGAAATGTGATTCTTCGATGAGGATGTACTAGGAAGAAAATTCCGATGAATTTTAGGTTTTTTGAACAAGCGTTTTACCACCATCCTGCCTGATGTTAAGCAGCAATGTGGTCTACGATGGAGCACACTTGTTCAGTAGGTACCTATTTACCCGCGACTTGAAGACCTTCAGACTGTACTGTGCAGGAAACACAGACTCCAGCAAGTCATTTCACATCCTGGCGCCTTCGCACTATGAAAGTAGACGCAAACCGATTCGTTCGCGTAAATGGTAAATCCACCTGGAATTGATGACGTTTTGCCGTTCTCCTGGTTGTCCTATTGTTGAGATGTGAAGCTAAAGTTCTAAAGTTAACAAGGTTCAAGGTTGGGAGGTACCAAACCCACCACTACCTAAGTACTACCTGCATATGCGTACAAGCCAATCTCAGGAGACGTGAGCGTCTACTTTTACTGAGGTGGAGCACACGTTTTCTTGACTCCATTCAAAGTATCTTTGTCCGTCCCTGTCTTGCCAACTCTCCCCCTTCTGGGGCATGACGACCACATTACGGAGACTTCGCGTGGGGTCCTCGTCGCGTCTTCAGTCGTTGAGGTGGAGCAGTAAAGATGACGTCATTATTCATCACACTACCCTCAAATTGACATTTTGATTCGTCGCAGATCTCCTCGACCTGATGTCGAAGCTGCTGCAACATCGTTCCGTCACGTTAACCGCAACACAGAGTACAATTATGCATGAAATTATGCAACAGCTAATAATAGATCTTTTCCCACTGTCTCGAGCTTCGATCGTATCGGACATAAATATATGTACTTAAATAATAATTGGCGGTGTACGTTTTTGCTTATTCTTGTTTCCGTTTGCAAAAAAAATAACATGTGTATATAATTTGGCGCTCTCTACTATGGACTACGCCTCTACTACCTAGTGCAGTGTTTTATTTTCTTGGAACTAACCTAGTTTTTTCAGCAATATCCTGAAGATTTTGTCAATTTAAGCTCGATCGCCGTTAGAAGACTAAATATTTTGACACCAATTTAATTGCTTTGGAATCACTCCATTGCAATAGTATACTTTGTCCCGTGGGATATGTTAGGTTCTGAGGATTTTTATCTTATCTTAGTTTTTGTCCACACCATCAGAGATAATGGAAGTAAGTCTTTGCGCACCAGCTTATTTTCTCGTACTGTCTATATTCACCATCATCATCATCAGTTCATACTTATCCACTGCTGGACAAAAGCCTATCCAATTGCACGCCACTGTGATCTGTTTTCAGCCTGTCGCATCCAGCTTATGTCTCTATATTAGGTATTGCCAATGCACTGTGCAAATATTGACCTATAGATACCGCATAATAACAATAATTCGTCATAAGTCATAACCTTTGTATCGCAAAGATATTATAGTTATTTGCAATAACAGTGTTGCGCTCGTTGTAAGATAATCATTGTTGGTTTATCATGTTGCAAAGAATCTATCAGAACATGGCAATCTAATGGGTATCTCTACATTTTATTGTAATTTGTTACTGGGAAGAGCAATCGTGGCCGGAGGGTAAAGGCATTTGTCTTGTTAACAAGAGGTCGCCGTATCGATTCTAGCGACTGGGGATTGAACTAATGGGTTTTGTTTTATTTACTCTTAAGGTGATGAAGACCCTGGTTAGAATATCTGCTTACGATATAGTTTTTGTTTAAGCTATGTCCGAGGTGTTGTCCGCCTTTTACTCAATTTTTGTGAGAATTTTGAGATTTTGCAATTATTTTGAGTTTTTCTGGTTACAGCTTTAGTACTTAAGATCAGAACATTGATATTTTAGTTAGATGATTTGAGATTGTTGTTTAAGTTGTGAGTCGAAAGCATTGCCAAATCTCCCAAAATTTATTACCTATCTTAATCCATAATAATAATTATTTACGATGATTTGATCTTTCTTTGCCTCAGTAGTTGTTTGAACTATATCTATAACGGCGACAGGGTTATCGTCCTATGGTAAAATGTTTGTTTTTATCAGCTAGGTACGTCTACAATCTATGATAGGAAACACAATAATTATATTACGTACCCTATTTGCTTATACACTAAGACCAACTAGTTCACTTTAGTTTTTGTCCTATTCTGTTATCGCTTGGCTCCCTTCATGTGTTAATTACACACCTGTTATCAAGCAAAGCATCGTAATTGCGAGAATAGTCCTCTTGCATCAGTGGCGTGGACATTCAAGTAATTTTCATGCCCAATTATCTAATTAGACATGGAGGATGCACCTTATTTTTTCCGTAAATTTGAAGGCATCTATACAAAGTATGAGAAAAAGTTTTTTAATTTCTTATACATATATAAGAGTTGGGTGAAATACACTTGGGCATTTGACTACATCTCGTTTAAGAACATAAGGCGTGAAGTGTTTTTTTTAACCCTTAGCTGCATAGTGATGTATAATGCTATATCAGTGTACAGATTTTTCATTCTAAATTATTTTCAAAGGTACAAATAATACGTATGAACGCAGTTCTGACTTTAGACCACTTTTAACTTTTTTTTTTAAGAAGGATAGGTTTTTATTCAGACAAAAAAAAAACATGCAGTTAAGGATTAAACAAGCGTTTGACCACCATCCTGCCTGGTGATAAGCAGTGATATGTTCTACGATTTAGCACGCTAGCTTATTATATATCTATTTACTCGTGACGTAAAGAATTCTGGGATCGGTACTGCACAGGATTTAAGAGTTAGCTGTATATTCTTATCAAAATACTTCATCAAACACTTGCACTGCACTTAGTATAGTTTTTTTATAAGTAGGTATGTATTTCAAACGTGTTCTGCAGCGGTGGTTCCTGTCAGCTGATCATCTGCTGGCCAAGCTGGTTTTGTGTAATATGTTATAGAAGTAAAATGCAGTTATTATTAACACACTTAATACACTCTTTTGTAATTAAAATCTTTATTTTTATTATTAACCGTGTGCCGGTTTGAACATACGGCAAAGCTCATGGATTCAATGAATCTTCGACATCCTCCTCTAATTAGGGGTTAATTTAATGGGTTGATCATAAACATATATTCCTTAATAGGGTACTTTCATAAATTTAGGGTACATTTTGTAGATCAGAAATTTTAGTCTATACTTTTTTTTTATACGAAAAGCGATTGAATTTGTAGGTCCAATATACCTAATAATATGTTTCTTCTAATGTGCCAATCATCAAACTCAGTATTATAGCGCGAAGATTAACCAAAGATAAGCATTCAGCTTACCTTCGTTGTTTGCCCGACGTTTCGACACAGTTACATGTGTCGTGGTCGCGAGCTGGCTATATACTATAATATCATGTCAGTGCGCGTTTCCTTAAAAATTATTAATCAAACTCAATATTAAAAAACAGGCTTTGTTCTTTCCCATACAATGCAACGAAGCTATGTTTGAATATGACATCGCGACGTCTACTCCCGAAGGATACCCGATCCCCGCCCACACGCCCGCAACCCATCATCTCACACTAACCGGTTTCCATCTTGGAGGTCCTGATCTTTGACAAGAGGATCTCGACCCTGTCGCATCAGAAATAATGTCTAATATGGCGCGCTCACAATGTTGTGGGATGATTGTAATGTGTATGAATGCGATGTTTTGTTGAAGGTACTTGTAATATGAATGATGATGGAGGCTCTTTAGTTGTGATAATTACTTTTTGAAAGAATTTCTGAACTTGTTTGTTGTATTGTCTTGTCAAAAATTGTATGACACACCTTCACATTAGTAGAGCAATCCTTTGTTAGATAAAACTATTCTACTTTATTATTCACAGTATCACTTCCGCTCATCCTTTTTACGCTTCATCCCCCGTATCTTAAGATTTTTTTTATACTTAATCTGACACAATATGTAAAACAGAGACCACATTTGAGGTTTTAATCCAAATAGTTGACTATAAATCAGATAGATTAAGATATTTGATGATTATTTAAAAGTATCGTAGTGTGGAAGTCTATTATTTCTACCTACCACTCCTTTGTACAGGCGGGAAGCTATGTATTCACGGTAGAAGTATTCACGGTATCTTCAAAATTGGCTTTTAAAATCTGTGACATAACCCGGAATAATATACCAATTGAGAGTTCCCTACCTAATTGAGAGTTCTCTGCCAGTGTTTTCTCCATATAACCCCGCTATAGTGTAAGATTCGTCCCAGTTCACACTGACGTCGGAAGACATCGACATGTCGGAAACTTTAACAGCATCCGAAACATGGGCCTTGTCTTCCGAACTTTTCCTCTAAGTCTAGAATACTCTTCAATACATGTACGTATACACACATCAAAAGTGTCTAGGGATCAAGAACATTATTAGCTCAAAAAAAAATCGAATTTATTTAAATCAAATCTAATCTTCTGGATTGGTCTTCTACCTGATTCCCCATGTCTGTATCAATGACTTATCACCACATTTTGAATAAATTATGAATTAATTCAGTTTTTGTAAAATATATTCTTGATTGCAATATTCTAAAATGTGATCCCTAGACACTTTTGATGTGTGTAAATGGCAGAATAATATCATTCTTAATGTCAACAAGAGCATAGTAAAAGTTAGTTTTGTTGCACGTTTTTCTTCGAATTTTTTAGGGATATTTTATTTACTTAATTATTTATTGACACATTTTGCACAGAGTTTAACAAATGAGAAAGAAGCTCAAGATTTTTCTACCAATCGAGAACAACATTGTATTTTGCAGATAAGGGTTTTATTATTCTTAAATTAGAACATGTAACAGTCTTTTTTCTATCTCGTAATAATCTTTTGGCACATCTTACATGCAAGGGAACACTACCTACTGCAACTGTATTTTTTTTTAGAAATCTCCAAACTATCTGAACTGTCTGGTATTTCCAGCCAGTGACACAGTCTGTGCTAGTCCTTCGCAGGCTTGATCATTTGTAACTAGTCAGTGACAAAAGCTGTCTCGGCTCTGGCCGTGGCTAGCTGTACCGTGTTCTATATCCAAAGACTTGATTTACCTGTCGGCCGGTGTCATTGCCGTGCTAAAGGTTACTTTTTGTGAGAAAGCTCTGTGCTGTAATCGGAACGCTTTTAACAGTTACTCATTTGACGCAATTACTTTAAAGTTCAGATTAATTTATGGTAATATACTTGTTTTGTGTGTGTGGGTATCACTACGTAATCATTTTATAGTTTATACATTAATAATTGTGTACAATCTTCAGTAACCGCGTAATACAATCGAAAGAGATGATTGAATAAATTGCTGACTTTGATATTATAGCTTCTTCTTCACTTCTTTGATCTTAAAATCTGTAGTAGTAGTACACACTTCACGCCTTTTAATCCCAAAGAGGGGTAGTCAGAGGCACTTGCTAAAGCAAATTCCCACGGTACACTGAGCGTATTTAACCCAACGTGGTATGTCTCCAAATCAAAAACAGTCAAATTCAAAAGGACTTTTTTTGTATCCAAATCGTTTTGTTGTATTCATCACATCTGTAGCTGGAATCTCTTTAGAATATTAATTAGGTGCTATTATCCCCTTGTTCAATGTTACACGATATGCGAAAAAAACCTTATCTTATGAATTCAAAGCGACAGTCCATTGTCCACATCAATATGTGGAAGATATGCGTCCTATTGTTGTTTGTACAACGGCCTTCTATACATATTTGTTTTTTTTTTTACATTAAATGATGAATTTAAACTATTCTGTCCACGTCGGTACTCAGAAGCGGAGTGTTATTCACAAACCTCAAATCTTAAATTAAAAAAAATAAATACACTTCACGCCTTTAATCCCAAAGAGGGGTAGGCAGAGGCACTTGCTAAAGCA
>SJJU01009059.1:0-24498 GCA_012932125.1 Conopomorpha cramerella | reverse complement strand
CATCGCTGCTTAACATCAGGCAGGATGGTGGTCAAACGCTTGTTCATAGTGATTAAAAAAAAAAAAGTCTTTAACTGTCTGTATTATTCAGTTTAATGTACAGAGAAATAATGTATTATATTGTACGCATACTTTGCTTCAAGCAAAATCCCTCTCACTAGAATAAACTGACGACAAAAATAGCGCAGAATCATTGTGTACTACCTATCTCCTATTAAAACTGTTCTGAACAACATAAAGCAGAGATCTGCTGCTCCAGCAAAGGATAGGTCATACTGACACTCCTCTTCCCTTTGGCTAATTTTCCGCAGAACGGTCACAAGGCCGCGGTTAATAGGGATGGCGGTTATATCTATATATATCATGTTTCACGTAAAAGCTGTCACACAAATCTGACTTTTGTAATTAGAATGGGAACCTAATAGAACAGTGGAGTTCATTCGATTTTAGAATATACCTACTTGACAGCCTGTTATTGAGTATGTGAGATTTCAGTTGAAATGGACATACAGAGGTGCAGGATGAGTATACTTAGTATACGATTATTTTTTACACAGATCTTCCTTACCTGAGCAACGTCAAAACTGATAATATCAAGAACTTTGTCCGCAGCAGATCGCATCGTCTTAAAGAAGAAATTATAAGTTACACTTGAACATTCTTGGCCGATTCTATGTAAACTTTTTTATGATACACTGAGCTGTATTTGTTTGGAATTCCGACTACATCGTAGGCCAAGTACTTTTAATTAAATGTGGCGTATGAAGCGGCTGTCTGAACAAGCAAAATTACTGTCTGAACCTTCTGAGACCCTGTGTAGGACGCGGCATACGCTAACAAAGAAAATTGTGGATGCGTTATTTAGTGACACTACTTACTAAATGCGCTATTACTTACACAAAGGTTACATTTCACACACAGGACACAGGTTTATAACATTTACACTGAAACTGATAAACAGAAAAATTAAATGCCCCTAGTTTATCGTCGTTGTATAATAGATCTGTTATTCCTTCATTATTAGTAAGACCATAAAATTGGAACTTGAACAAGTTTTTAACGGGGTATATCGGTAAAAAAACCGTTTCTACCGATCGTTACTTTAGAGAATCTATTTTAATAATACTAACTTCATACGTTTATAGATAGAGAAACTATTGCCGCTATGTAGTTTTTTTATAGTTTTTCTTCACCATAAATGCTACTGAATTCCCTATTTACTATTATTACACATGCAACAAATCGAAAGCAAATTACATAAACACGGGACACAAAGTTAAAAAGTATTGATACCACCTCCATAGTAAAGCTTTGACTGTGAATCGTAGAAAGCAGTGCTTTGTTTTAAGTTTATGTAAACAAATTTGTATGCAGCGCGCGCGCACTCAAGGGCTCTTCTAATTGTAAACTTACTGTTACTGGAGACGGATAAATGCAACGCTGAATGAATGAACAAATATAGCAATTTAATACTTAAAAGCTATTTGGGAACAAATAGTTAAGTAACGAGACACAAATATTTTATGTTGCCTTGCTGATTACGGTATGAGAATGTGTCTACAAATCTACTGTTCTGTTCTCTGTTTCGGATTTGACTTCTTTATCTATAATATAAACATGAATCGCAAAATGTGTTGGTAAGCGCAAAGCTCTAGAACGTCTAGACAGATTTCACTCGCTTTTTTTGTTGTGCGTAATTATGAAAGAAAACAAATACATCCACTCCTGGAGGTTAATTTTATATCCATATTTATAGTTAAGACAGAACGACGCGATGTCTGTCGGGGCTGTAGTTCTATATAAAAATAGGTACAGTTTATTAGCGGTTAAAATATACTTGACATCATGCCCTTTTGAACTTCTATCCTTCTCTGATGACATGTGAAACGAGTGAGATACTACTATATGATAGGATGTCGAGTTTATTCTACGTAATGGACTATGAGTACTTAGTTATCATTAGACTGCTAATATTAAAAATACAAAGCATTTGAAATGTCAGACGAGAGTACCCATTTCATGAGTGTAAAAAGTCTCTGGTGTAAAAAGTAACTAGCGACCCGCCCCGGCTTCGCTGCTAAGTGTTTTCGTAGTATATAGTTCATGTATTATACACAATATAGGAGGTATATAGGCATAGTTCGGGAACCTTCTTCTTTTATCACTCTATCTATTTAAAAACCGCATTTAAATCCGTTGCAGAGTTTTACAGATATAAATGTGGGGAGATGTGAGATAGAAACCGGCCAAGAGCGAGTCGGACTCGCCAATGAATGGGTCCGTAGTAGCACTAGCAGCAGGTAGGTAACATAGTAACATACAAGTTTTTGTAGTTCGTTGTAGGTTCGATCGACGTGATATCTACTATATAATAAATTAGGTACCTAAGTAATTTGATTTATGACGTTTAAAAACAGAACTACTGGTTAGATCTCATTCAAACCAACTTTCGTTAGTATAGTTTGTATTGTAATGCACATCATATATTTTTTTTCAGTTTTATCATGCCCATATTTTAGAAGTTACGGGGGACACACATTTACTATTTTCGAAGAGTCTCTCGCGCAAACTATTCAGTTTAGAACAAAATGATATAAGAAACCTCAATATCATTTTCAAATACCTATTGATACCCAACAGGTATAGACTTGATGAAAAAAACAATTATGAGTTTCAGTTCTGGATTAGAATTTTGGATTTTTTCTGATTTTATTTTAAAATCTCAATGCGGTGTACAGAATACATCTACGCACCAAATTTCAATAATGTAGCTCGGAATAAACTGGCTGTGATATAGGTACGGACGGACGGACGGACAGACATGACGAATCTATAAGAGTTCCGTTTTTGCTATTTGGCTACGAAACCCTAAAAATGGGGGAAGCAACGTAGCAAGCAGCGGGAAGTTACTTTATTATATACTATGTAATGAGGCTGTACTACTTACTGCTACTACTAGATCACTACCTACATAAAAAACCTTATTTTTTTGTTTAGTCAACATACAAACTACTACCTTTACAGGATCAACTTACTTCAGTCTTCCACAGAGAAAAGGGTAATAACACAGCTTCTCAGGCGTATATTATGCGTCCCGTATACTCACATGTGTCCCGTATATTAACTGCACGCGCACTCCTCTTGCGATTTACCTTTAGGTATACCTCTGATAGAGAGGAACCTGTAATATATTACAGACATAAAGGTTGGGTAAACAATAAACATTAATATTTAGCTCACCACAGCATGTATGCCGATCAACATAATATTGCAGTACTACTACAAAACTCTTAGCAAGAATTAGTTATATGTACATTTACTAGGGCAACTAATTTATTGAAATCCTGTACTCAGCTGTCATAAATATTTACAACACCAAGCCCATATTCATTTCAGGCATCATATTAAACGACAAATCGTAGCACAGAGCTTTGGACTGTACAAAGTTTAACGTCCTTACAACAAGCAATTACCGACGACACTCCTACGGACCTGCCACCTGTTCTCACTGTGATATCGTTAATAATTTTCATTACATTCTACTTGACTTTACTATCTTTTTGTGACAAACATAGTTTGGAACGTAAACTGTACTTCTTAGGTTCTTCAGTGGACGTTTTGGTTCGTCGGAAGCTCAAGTTATCAGCTGTTTGTCTCGATCAAAGAGGCTGTATCTAGTTTGTTCGAGGTCCAACGTATGAAACAAAACCATTGATATCCGATACCTTTATGTAAGGATAAATAGTTATAAGCGAGTCTTCGACTATATCATATTTGTATAACTTGTAATATACTTCGGCTAAATGCAATAGCTTCAACGAGCGATACTGAATAATGTGCTTTATTTTTTGATGCGTGAAATACAATTTCATTCACTAAAGTCGGGAGTGCAGCACGCCCACGCGCTTTCATTCAAAGAAAATCCATAGATTTGTTTCGAAACGTGTTATTTGTTTATTTCTTTAAATGATTTCGTTGGAGTGTGGCAGTAGCTTTGTGTCGAGTGTTTGTACTGCATTCAACTGTATCGGTGGTCCTATTAGTTGTGCCTGTGCATGAGTGGGTGAAATGATTATCAATTTTTTAAAGTTTCTTTACTTTAAAATTTGAATCACATTCCAAAATGTACACGACAACGATTTTAGTTACACTGGGTGGTTAATGTAGAATATATCGTATGATATACTGACGATATATGTTAGTATACTCGTTTCTACCTGTTAATAGTAATATTTCGAAGTCTTGAAGTGCTTCTCTTGGTCTTTTATTTGAAATTATGAAACTTCAAAATTTCGTTAGTATCTCGGTACATTATTAAAATAAACATTGCGCATGTTTATTTTACACAAACCCCTAAAAAGAAATATAAACCCTCTTCTTCTCAAAACAAAGAAAACAAACAACAATTTTCAAATAAAGCAGTCAGTAGGTAGTTTTTCCAATAATTACAATAACGAGGTAGAGAAACGAGCCACGTCCTATTGTCCTCTGGGAGTCCATAATATGGGAGGCTTGTAACAAAGGAGCCAGTCGCCGCCGTGGGCACCGGATACTCGCCCACTCCGAACGGACTCTGACCCGCTCGTGGCGAAATGTCAGCACAAATATACGGGGGTTCATGGAAAATTAATGTGATACATCATTTTTTAATGAAACACACACTGGCCGGTTGTATTTAATGAAGCGGGCGTCGAGGCGCGAGTTACTCCCAGTTCGTGTGTCGAGATGTCGAGAAAAAAAGGGAAGGTAAGTTGAAGTGTCTTGGTACTCCGTTCTTACAAACATAACAAATTTTATGAGAACAAAGCTATATTGGGGTAGGCAGAGTATTCTCCTTCCTATACACCATAGTTCTTTAGTCCTATCTCTCACTCTTACGCACTCTATGGTTAGCTGCCTCTGGTTAGTTAGTAAGGAGTTACAGGTTTGCGCGAAAACATTTTTTTTTTAATTACTTGACTTAACTTTGTATTAATATGAAATGAATCCATTATTATGAATTGGGGATTTATGATAGAAAATCTCTAGGTCAATAAATCTCTATACCAGGTGTTTCTGTGACATACATTCATTAGTAATTTGTAACAAAAAATAATTATTTAAAAGAAATGATATTAGAAAGTTCGTTTGTTTACAATTGATTCATTTCGAAATTTCTTTCACTCGTATAAAATAACTTAACGAAATAATTAAGAAGAGAGGTACATGTGCCTTTAGAAATCGATATTATATCCCTTTTTTAAAGCTATAAGTTACGAATCCTATTAAGTAACAAACCTAAACCCAATGATGTGCGTGTGTAAAGACGGTAACTAATGTGAAACAATATTTAACAAGTATGTTTGGAAAGTCAGTCGTTTCTGTTATATAATAATATCAGATATATTTATTGAAATATAGGACACAAAAGGCAACGTAAGAGTTTTTCGGTCCTTTGTATGATTTATTTTAGGCAGATTATAAGTAGCTAACTAAGTATAATGTAAATTAATTTAGAACTAAAGTTTCCATATAAATTTTAAAAACCTCTCCGTTTAATCCCATAGGCCTTGAGGTACTTGCAAAGGAATCCACGGGTCGTGGAGCGATTTTTTTAAACCAACGTGACAAGGGGTGAGCTCATCACTGATCTTCCAATCCTAATATTTAATTTAGAATTCTTTTAACGTTTAATTTATAATAATTGCAAGTGTTCGAGAAATAATAATTTTCCCTTTTGTTGTGGGCCACATCCTGTAAAATAATATGTAGGTAGTAAACTGTTCCATAGCATTATAAAAATAAACCATGTTACCTCTCACACTATTCGATTACTCACCTCCGCACTAAAAATTATTGTATTTTATTGTTCACATTAAAACGGATACTAGCCTTTTGATACTTGTTACAAATAAAGATACTTTTGCCACCCAACGCCGAGAATATTGGCCATTTACATATTACTTTCAACCAGTCTTAGATGACCCGTAGCTTACACAGAAAATCCTTTGAAACATAGGTCACAAACTCGAGTAAGAAACAACTTGGATTGTCTTTAAATCACAATATCACTTACATGGACAATATCGCACGGAACTTTGTCTACACGGTGAAGGCACAAAGAACAATCTTTTTGTATGAAAAAAAGTCTCAAAAGATCATAAAGTAATAAAATTTTACAACCTACAATCTATATTTACATGGGGATGTCATGTTGTATTGTGCGCTGTATAACTGTGGACAAATTGATATAAACATTTATAATTGTAACTTGAGTTCTTATTTAACATCATGCATAAGGTATCTGTAGTAACTAATACATATATTTCACTCAAACCAGCCCAATCCCCGCAATTTTATTATAAAGGATTAAAAGTTGTGGATGTTGGTGAACGTGATTCTTAACAGTAACATTCAATAAAGCTATAGGGCACATTGTGTGTCTACACAATATTAATAAAACAACATTGTAAGCTCAAATTTTCAATGAAATAAATTGGTATGTATCTTTCCACTTTACAATTTTACTTTTCAGTCTTGTCTTGCAGTCAATACAGGGTAGATCAGGTACTACTTTGTCACTGTATTTATTTAACGTTATTAATATTAGTGTACATACACTTAACCATTAATGACGACTAACAGGTTTGAGAGATACATAGTTAAGTGTAGGAATGTTAGAAATTCTGTGACGTTTTTATTAATTTCACAATGTTAATGTTAAAAAACCGCAGAGTTACGAAACAACGTAATAACATACAAGAAAAATGCTTAAAAAATGGCAAATAAAACGAAAAGTGAAGTATGATCCGAATAAATATAAAATAAAAGACACCGAATTTAACCAAAACAACAATATCAGTCAGTCTAACTAAAAAGGAGCAATACTTTTTCTGGGTGCGTCAGTTGTTTGATTATCAAAAGCATAGCAGGCAGAAGTGACGAAACAAATGTCTATCTAATAGAGGCACAAGAAATACAGCAGTGCAAGTAGAATACATATTGTAGAGTCTGCGAAAGTGCATATAATTCAAAATTCAATTTCGCGACACATAAATCACACCTCGTAGGACAAACTGAGGTTTCACAACAGAACTCGGCAAAATCCGTGAGCTGAATACAAAGAAAACTCCCACAAATTCTTCGAAATATACTACCATGTCTGGGCGGTTGTCTCGCTCGCACCGTACGCCGACGGAGAAAGAGGGCACGCTTGTATGAACGTAAGTTGTCAAGATGTGTATTTAGGGATAGACGTAGAGGCTTTAGTGGTCGTGTCTCCGTAGACCCGGCTTACGTGCAGCCCTTTAAGTATTACTTGAATTTGTTTGTGTGATAGTTTTACTTTTAATTTTGACCAATTGTTCTGACACTATCTCTGATATGATGAATCTGATGTGTGCATTCCACATTTGTGTACAATGACTGCAAACAAGTAGTGTGGGTATTTGTTTGTTTTATTAGTTTTCTAGAAAATGAGAACGGAACACAACAATATTTATAAAATAAATACTACTGTAAAGAGGGCAAATATAGTACGTTAGTACATGAACAAAACTTTCAAGTAAACATGAATGGGAGCCAAGTTGAATGGAACCAGTCCCCCCATAACTTAGCCGACTATCAGCGGACTTACCGACTGTAAGTCGCTTGCGCAATCGCCTTGGTAAATCTCTCCGTTTATTTTGTCCTTATTACTGGTCTTTTTAATAACTTTATTATTTGCTGTTGCATGTTTCATTTTGTGAAACTTACCTAAAATGTGAAACGGGACCCAAAGGATCAGTTCCATAAAATAACAATAATTCAGCTGCATACATTTCTTCTGTTTGTTATCGGAAACAAATCGAGACCAATAAAATACATCGTGCATCTTGCAAAAGACTAGAAATCCGTGCCATTGATCGTGATCTCATTAATAAATTATATTAAAACATGCAAATGAGGCACCACCAACAAAACCCCATGGAGAACAACGCGCACATTCCATTCCGATTTTGTCATATCGGATCCCGAGAACCATGGTTAGGTTTCACGATAAAGCCTCCTGACAGGGAAATAAATTAAAAACTTAATTAAAAAAAGTAAAACACCGAAAAAGAGCATTACCTCGTCGTGGTGTGCAATCAGGTGACGTCATAATTAAAGGGCCCGGCACACGATGAAATTTAGCCGAGCGCGTGAGTCAGTGGCCGCAGCGCGTGAGAAAAACTGCAATAAAAAAGTAAAAGTGCTTTCTTCCTTAGCGCGGCTATCGGTACATTATTTTAGGACACATGATTCATTTCGCTGAGAGGTTTTGGAAAAATAAAAGTCAAGAATTTTTCGATTAGCGGGAATGATGTAACGCGAAGTGTAACGGGACAAGACATTTGCAATACATTTGCTTTGTCGAAGTAAACACACCAAGCAGGAGTCCATTTCAAAGATACTGGTTCTTTCGATTTCATTGTACTGATATATAAGTAAGGGTATGGTGTAGAATACGTTTCGTTAGAAACAATGAAACGAAAATCTTACAAGTTTTCAAAGTAAAGTTTGAGAAACCTTAAAAAGTGAGTAATTACCAACAAGCACCTTATAGTAGTAGTAGTAGTAGTAGCATACCATAACTCTAAAAAGATTCTGCTACTAGATTGTTATAAAAATATAAGTAAACTAATTATTTAATCCGGATGATTATTGTTCCTCTTCCACATTTCTACACCCAATAGTCGCGGCATTTATTCTCCTTATTACCTAACTAGGTAGCACGTACATCTAAAATTTTCAAGCAAAACTGCATTCTTTATTGTACCTTAGGATCTCTAAAATAATCTGTAAAAAGCGTATCTTAATGGATAAAGCTGGTTTTCGAAACATTATTCTGTACGTAACTTCAATAAATCATTTTCAAAACAACGAACGAGCAGTTAATTTATGAATGGATAACAGAAACAGAAGTGAAGTAAGGAACTTTATCATACCATATGCTATAGGTGTAACAAACTGGTTGCACAGTTTGGCGGAGTACTTAATTTGTAATTGATTACTTTTCTTGAATAAAACAAATAACATTTATGGTTACGTAAACGTCGGCATTTTCCGCATCACTGTTGGATAAGGATCCGTTGTTGATTATTTGGCAAAAGGAGTTACGGTCTTTTTAGTAGCTGCCACCAGCTCGTCTAAGGCTGCCGTAGAGATTCGGAGTTCCGGCGGTCGTTGACCTGTCAGTAGTCACACAAGCCGTGTCACTTCAAAGACCATGTGCCTCCCGAGTACGAGCAGAACAAAAATAAGAGTCAAACAGTGACTCTGAAAAAGAGTTGTTGTGAGAGAGTTTAGGTCACCAAACGAATGGGTCATGCTGTGATGTCACTGGTTAGTTCCTTTTCCATAAAAAACTTTATGTACCATACTAGTCCAAATTCACAATCTTCCTATTATTATCCGAGTGACTTGATTGCAATCATGCTTACGCTTAGTCGTTTTGTCAAATTATTGTAATCTAAAATCTACATACATATATCGCAATCGATGAGAGCTAGCTCAGTAAAAGAAACTGTTTTCTAAAGACAATTAAAAAGCAAAGAATAAAGTAGGTCATATTGTATTGTTGTGTGGTATTCATTGCTACTACTTTCAGAATCAGTTCTCGAGTGGAGACCGAGTCTTGGCAAACGGAGTGTAGGACGCCCTCAGGCAAGGTGGACTGATGATATACGCAAGATGGCTGGCAGAAGCTGGATGCGAGAAGCCGAAAACAGATCACAGTGGCGTGCAATTGGAGAGGACTATGGCGAGCAGTGGACAAGTATGGGCTGATGATGGATGATGATAGATGGATTAAACTTTATACTGTTAAGGCTCACCACCTATCACACTGCATCCTGTCTGGTGTTTATCAGCGACGTGGTGCACGATGAAGCCCTTCGCTATGTTTACCCGTGACTTGGTAGCGCCCAGACTACCTGTGCAGGAAACGCAGACTCCGCTTTTCAATAATCACCTCTGCCTAACCCTCAATTGGATAACATTGTCTTGTATGTAGTAGTGGCGAAGCTAGGGGGTAAGCCGGTAGTACAAGACAAGCCTATGCAAGGCACATTAACAAATATTTTCTAGGAAATTAAGTAGCGTAGGGACTTATTATAGCTCAAAGTAAGACAAATAAAAAATCTAAATAAGCATTGGTTAAGTGCCTATTTTTCACTACCGGCTTACCTCCTAGCTTCGTCACTACTATGTAGAGTATTGTACAGTGCATTATGGACTGTGTCTTGACGAAATAATATTAATATGATTTGTGAGTTTATCAAATAAGTTATTGAATCGGCGAATAGAATACATGTGACACCACCCCAGTCTAACTTTTACCGTCATGGGGGTCGCGCCTCTGGGAACTCTCCAGAGGACGGGCGCTTTCTGTGAGTTAACCCACAACACTACTGCGATCGCCAAACCGCCTCCCAAGCGTGGCGATTATTTTCATTTCCCCCAAAATGATCACGATATTCATTGGGAGAGGCCCTAGTCCAGCACTGGACGTAATGTGGTTATTGATATTGAAACGGCACAAAAAATGTACGCGCACTTTTATTCAGTAAGTCAATGGGTCATGTTTGACGTCATTCCAGTTTTAGTGCAATTAAAAAAAAACGCCGGTGACTAAATACGGAGCTAACTTAATTGTTGTTTTAATCGTCCGACTTTCACTGCACTGGTTTACTCTTATTAATCGGATGATATCATTTGTACTGAATTAGAGACGATTGAATGCACAAAAGTAATATCTAGATGAACTGAAATGGAGGATCGTTATCTCTTAACATTATGTACGTAAGTAACGTACCTTTATATGGTAGGTATATGAGTGACCGTTTTTAGTCTATTAATTCACCAGCACGCCTAGCACGCGCGTCAAGAAAGACACGACATAAAACAAAATACGAGCTCTGATTGGCTGTTATGTCACGCTTCGTGTGACTCCGCTTGTTTCAACAAATCACAGCACGTTATATGTCTTATCACTTTTTTCTTGGAGCGCTGTGCTAAGTGGGTTGGTTAAAGTTCAAAGTTGATGACAAAATTATAAACATTTTTACCATTTTTTTTCTCTGTACAACGACGGGTTAACATATTTTTGTTCTATGTCTACAATGATAATATAACTGCTGTCTTAACAAATTACGAATGT
Organism: Conopomorpha cramerella; assembly: GCA_012932125.1. Taxonomy (NCBI): domain Eukaryota; kingdom Metazoa; phylum Arthropoda; class Insecta; order Lepidoptera; family Gracillariidae; genus Conopomorpha; species Conopomorpha cramerella. The sequence goes on along the minus strand of SJJU01009059.1, from coordinate 13,340 downwards.
ACAAATGTTAATCAAATCAAGTCGAAACGGATCATTCTTCTGAATGGAATAATCTTCAATGATACACAAATACAAATGCCTTTGGATATATTGTTTTCCATTAATTGGCGAGTTTACTCCTTGTGCAGGCTTTGACCGCACTCCTTGGCCTCACGTGGCAAGGCAAATCATTACATAACCTTTAAGTTCATAAACAACAATGTTCAACATTTCACCTGCGTGCGCCAGCATTAATATGCTTTTATTTAGCTACTAGCTGTACTGCGCGGTGTTACTCTCGTTTTTTTTCGATTCCGTGGGACTTTCGGGAAAAAATAAACTCAGGGAAAATGTAGCACTCTAACGGTGAACGAATTATCGAAATCCGTCCAGTAGTTTTTGAGTTTACTCGTTACAATCTTTTGAAAAATACATTTATAATTCACGCCTTTTAATCTCAAAGCGAGGTAGGCACATGTACTATGCGTATTTAACCCAACGTGACAGGGGGTGAGCCCATCGCCGTTATAGGGTTCATACACCTTGTGGTGTGGGGCTTTTCCGCACCGTATGAGCGTTGCGTTGCATACATAGGCTTTGAAAAAGAGTCCCATTTGTACACGTCCTGCAGCTTGTCTCGAATCAACCTCTCGATCACAAGTCAAGTGTTCGACCAACAGCGCTAAAAAAACAGAAATACATTTTTTTCCTCTTTATCATAAGTCTAGATAGAGCTCTTTCTAAAATGGTCATAACAAGATTAATATTTGAATACACCCCGTGTGAGGGCAAATAACTCAGTGACATACATACATAAATACAGAATGCCTTTTGTTTCTGCAAGCATTTAATGTCGGACAGGCTGAAATACACGTCGAATAACTTTAGACATAAATACCGCAGCGAGGTAGTAAATGTCAATAATATGCTAAATAATGGCGCTTTAATTCGTGAACAGATTTTTTGATTTGTTAGCGCCTCTTAAAGGATTAGCGTAAGGCTGCTTTTTCACGGATGAAATTAAAAAAAACACGCTTGGTTTATATAGCACTGTGAGCAATAAATTAAATATTTTAATGTGCCCCGAAATAAATGAATCATAGCCTTAGAACCACTCCGACCATCTGTCAAATATCCGTTTTAAAACCGCCTCGATGTCAATTTGGGAAGTAGGAATTTCATAAATGAATTGTTACGTTTTAGAAGATACTCGTAAATAATTTAATTATTATATACTTTTACATTTATGTAAACCAAACCTTAGTTTGTTCTTTGTGTAACAGAGATTTGTTTCAAACGGTGAAATGTTGAAGGGATAAGGGGTGGTTGACCTCCTGATGATGCAATTTTGTGACAAAGGTTTTGCATTGAATTCATCAATCAGATCAGAATTTACCAATGTATATGATGACGATGTTTTAATACGTTTATTTTTACTTTTGAAGTACCTCCTTATTTCGTTGAGTTTGGGATGTCATTCAGTTTTTATTACAAAAATACATCTATCTATATTATGTATAAAAAATAATGCCACTTTTCGTTGTAATGTTATAATTCCGGAACGGGTGGACCGATTTCGCTAATTCTTCCTTTGTTGTGCTCATTAATGACAGCAGAAGGTTCTTATGAAAGAAAAAAATGACATCCACTGCTGGGCACAGGCCAGGTTATACTAATTTATATTCATATTAATAGTTAAGACAGGACAACGTCTGTCGAGTGCACTAGTAAAATTATAATAATATTAAATGTTTAAAACGGGTATAATAGCGCGAAGATTAACCAAAGATAAGCATTCAGCTTACCTTCGTTGTTTACCCGACGTTTCGACACAGTTACATGTGTCGTGGTCGCGAGCTGACTGGAGTACGACGGCGGTGTCGTTCATTGGTTGGCTGCGAATCCGGAACTACCCTCAAAAAGTCACTGTTTCGACACGCCTTTTAATATCATGTCAGTGCGCGTTTCCTTAAAAAATAAATTATAATGTCTGGTGGCGCCCCGCGATTTCACTCGCTTCGCACAAAACCCTCTATTTAGTGACGCGTCCCACAGGATAGGGTTAAAAAGTAGCCTATGTCCATTCCTTTAAATTATTTGTGTACCAAATTACATTTCATTAATTAATATAAATAAATAAATATTTTTACAACAACACACACCAATGCCTCATCCCATGTTAAGTAGCTAAAGCACTTGTGTTATGGAAATCAGGCAACGAGATATATTTACTATATAATTTTGTTTTCATTTAAATATATACTTAAATGAATAAAACACCCAGACACACCCAACAAGTGCTTAAAAGCTCATCACCTAAGCACCTGTCAGCGGTGGGAATTGAACCCACGACCCTACGGAGCAGAGGCAGACATGCTGACCACTACACCAACGAGCCAGAATCGAATCGGTTCAGTTGTTTTGGCGTGAAACTGAGACAGACCGATAGAGTTACTTTCATCATCAGCCCATATTTGTCCACTGCTGGACTTAGGCCTCTCCAATTGCACGCCACTGAGATCTGTTTTCAGCTTCTGGCATTCAGCTTCTGCCAGCCTGAGTTACTTGTGTTATTTACTGTCACATTTATAATAATATATATATACATATATAGATTATAAACTCCCACTCCCACTCCCACTACCCAACGTAACAAGGAATAATCCCGGCACCGTTACAGGGCTCACACACCTTGTGGTGTGCGGATTTCACCACAATGGGACAATCCCTTACCGTATGAACGTTGTGTGGCGTACATAGACTCTCAAAAATACTCCCATTTGCAGATCAAGTACTTACCTACTAGTTAAAACTAATAGTACCTAACTATTAAAAACTAACCCCCTTACCAATAAACGCGTTTTCACTTACACAACGGTTATTACAGGTCTACTTGAACTGGTTATTCCGTATTTGACATACAACTGATAAGTTAAGTTGAGCTTTGTGTATCTTCTAAATAGCAATTCCGCTATTATTAGAAAGGCCCTAAGCATTTTTAAAACATATGTTAACTTCCTCTGTGTCAGCAAAATTAATTTGACACTGATCGTACGTCCGCTAGTCATTTATTGAACATGCACTACTTAAAAGCTGAAATTAGATAGCAAAATATATGTAAACGGCCAATGATTTGACGAAATAATAAATAAAATAAAGTTAAGAAAATGAAATAAGTAAACAAAATATACACTTCCCTCACTCAGTCCCAATGTGGGGTACCTACCCCACATACCTAGGTAGAGGGATTTGCTAAGCACATGCCCACGGTTCACCAAGTAAAAAAAAATACACTTCACGTCTATTAATCCCAAAGCGGGGTAGGCAGAGGCACTTGCTAAAGCAAATGCCTACGGTTCAAAGCGTATTTAACCCAACGTGACAGGGGGTGAGCCCATCGCCGTTATAGGGTTCACACACCTTGTGGTGTGCGGGTTTCATCACGATGTTGTCCTTTACCGTACAAGCTTTGCGTTGGGTACATAGGCTCTGGAAAAGAGTCTCATTGGTAAACGTCCAGTAACCGGAATCGAACCCTCGATCTCCCGGTTACAAGTCAAATATCCGACCATATCTTCATCACCATTGGATATCACCAAGTTACATATAAAGTATGTGTCAAAAACGTCAAATAATTTGTGAAAAGTCCTGCTGTTAGTTTCATTTGAACAAACTACTAGTTATAACCGGTTGTGGGATATTAGTAGAGTGTGATTTCGTTGTTTAATGGTGTGCAAACAAGCGGCGAGCGTTTAGGTGGGTAACTTATATAGTGATGACTTAGGTCATTGTAAACTCTTAAGATATGTGTGTGGATTTGAATTTAGGTTCCTTAAGTAAAAAAAAAAGTATTTATGTACATTGAGATCCCTTATTAAAAAATATATACATTAACAACTTAACAGTGTATCTGTTTTATGTTTTTTTTCCAAATAACAAGTTTTTCTCTCCCGCTTTCGCTAAAGAATGAAAAGGACGAACCAACATAATGTTGTGCAATACCGTGTTTTGTCTTTTGCACACGTCGACAAAATGTAAAATGCCAGAAGAGGACAGAGTAACTAGTCCCTTATAGTAAGCGTGATGCTTGTAACAGAAGGCACCATGTAAGTTATGCAGTGTATTACTTTTGTTATCAATACTGGGTATGAGTAGATGACTCTGCAAACCAAAAAGGTACACTTGTTTGAAGCAAAAATCACTACACAGTATAAAAAAATAACAGGAACACAGAAACTACGCAACAGATATTAATGTACTTTCAGATTCCAGGGAAACGTTACAAGCATAAAATAGCAGAAAAACACTAAGTATCAGCATTGCATTTAGCGAATCCGGGGCGGGTCGCTAGTTAAGAAGTTTTCAAATGCGAATTGCAGGCAAACAATAAAAATGCAAGCTTGCAAATCAATTATGATCAATGGAACAAATACATAAATGTATGCACTTATGTGTCTTTGCGACCTTAATATAAACAATGGGACTGATGTAATCCCAAATTGCTTTGGAATATCGACTTTGGAATCAGAGCAGAGCCAGCAAAACCATGGTAATAACCCCACGCCCACAGTAAAATTTGTACGTTGGATGTGTTTTGATATATTTAAATTCAATTTCTGATAATATACACACATCAAAAGTGTCTAGGGATCAAGAACATTATTAGCTCTAAAAAAATCTAATTTATTTAAATCAAATCTAATCTTCTGGATTGGTCTCCTACCTAATTCCCCATGCTGTATCAATGACTTATCACCACATTTTGAATAAATTATGAATGAATTCAGTTTTTGGTAAAATATATTCTTGATTGCAATCTTCTAAAATGTACTTGATCCCTAGACACTTTTGATGTGTGTAGTCCTTTTACGGATGATAGTTTTGATTCACAATCATTTCAGTCACCATAAAAAATACGATTCGTCCACCTTTTAATTTCATTCATTTTAGTTAGTTAAATTACATAAAATGTATATAGAAAATTATTTATTTATGTACAATTCAGGAACTAGACATTATTTTTATTAGAAAAATCAGTTATAAATGCTAATATTTGACCAAAAGCGCATCATAATCGTAACTGCATGCATTATCAAGTTCTCATATAGAACTTTACCTTGATACACGTTAATTTGATTTTGTCTCTCAGAACCCTGTATGTACTCTACACACATCTTTATTCATCCCTGAAATGTTTTGTAGTAAATGTTGTTTCTGGATCATTTATGACCATATTACAGTGATTTTGCGCCGGATTCTGATCGCGTCTTCAAATCGCATACGCTCTCCTTACTATATACCCACAGCCTGAGGCATTGAAGCGACACACTGTCAGTCTGATTAATTTGTCTAGCCAACATCGTATAAAGTCTGAAAGCACTAAAGTAAATAGATGTATAATTTTTATCACCTACATACAATAAAATGTGACTAGGTCAGCCAGCCAGGTGGGCGGTTGTGTCCCGGTTTGCGCGTTTTATGTTTAATATTTTTGCAACATTTCGCTTGCCAATGTTTATTGTTACAGTTGAGTGGTGTGATGATCGATTGTTAGCGAGTTCACTTGTTGTTCTTGCACGCGTGTCACTTTGATTAGTGATTTAGAGGTTGAGTGATCAGCGGTGCAGATACGTTGCATATCAACCCTCGTAGGAAGAAAAAAATAACGTTCATTAGCTATTTGACGTATGTCAACTTACGCCAGATTACGTATTTGGTATATATATCTAAATATATATATAAAAGGAAAAGCAGACTGAATGACTGACTGACTGACTGATTGACATATCAACGCACAGCCCAAACAGCTAAACGTAGACACTTGAAATTTGATACGGACGTAGCTTAGGTACCATAGGGGTGCACTAAGAAAGGAATTCCTGAAATTCCCATGGGATCGGCAGTTAACGGGAAAATTCTTTTGTATGAAAAATCTAAACGGCTCATATTAGACGCTTGAAATTTGGTATGCAGGTACTACTAAACTACGCGAATGAAATCGCGGGCCGTCCACTAGTTTGGTATACAAATAACCAGTTTGACAGACCTCTAATAGCTGCTTAATAGTAGTGTGGTATTTTTAATCTTACGAGGGATAGTCGGTGTTTCTAATAGTGCAGACATGGTCATGTCAATCCTTCGTTAATTATTATCCTTTACCTACTTTAGGATCCAGTGTCGATGACAAAGTCAACGTATGTATTTTATCATGATGAGTGCTAGTATATTATGCTACTGTTAGAATAACACAAGCCTTGTTTAATGCTGCTAACTATTCAAAGGGACTATCTTGAAGTAACTGAACAACATGGAAAAAGGCCAGGAAGATGAGGTACAGGCGTCACAGTGCAGTGGCATTTATATGGCGCCTTTTGCAGTTCATCGCTAGCACAAACTTTCCAGTAATAGGGTGCTTCTAGTGGGAGTATTTCGTTCTTATTTATGTCATTCGTATCGTATATGGCACAGGAAGACTTAGTTACTAAATTGCAAATTAGTTCTTAACTTAAATCCCTAATAATTCAAAGAATAACATATCACCATCACCATGAAGGCTACTGCCTATCCTTGATCGAAGAAACAGTGTATAAACGTTTTCTGGTCCGAAATATAATTTTGCATCCCAAGCCACACAATGGCGACTCAAAGCATTATTGTTTGCAGTGTGTGAGAGTGACAACGCTATACCGCTCACCTGTCGCTATCCCCGTCATACAAAGTACACAATATTACTTTAAGACGTCACGGTACGGCCTCAGCTTTGGCAAATTACCATAACAGCGGGAGTTTGAAGCTGTCTTCACTAACTACAACATTCAGTCCGTATTTGGAAGCGTAATGAAACACATGTTTGTTCTGAACTCCTTTTTCTGATTCACTTTGCTAATCTTGAATTGATTATGATCGCCGTATACAATCATAACTTCTCCGGTTACCGAAACTAAGTTACAGCTTATGAATATTTTTCCAATGAAAAGGAGCACTAATAAGGTATTTCTCACCTTTCAACAAACTTTTAACACTGTTGGATATAAACAAGAGAAAGCAATACAACAATAATAACTAAACATAGTCTGTTATTTATTTATGGTTCTTTGTAAGACAGACATAGGTAGACACTTATGAGCACAAAAACGATCGCTTACTAGTTTACTGTTTAGTGGACTTCTTAAAATCGTATTTCCGAAACACTTTGTCAAAACAACAGGTTACATTTACCTCGTGTAGACAAAGTATTAAACAAAAGAAAACAAATAAATAAAAAAAATAGACATTCAGGCAGACGATCACGCTTATGTCGCAAGGCGTACCGTGTGACACTGATATTCTGCAAGATTCCTTTTACGCAAATGACAAAATAATTGATTCTTTTGATGAAGTCAGGTCAGAACACCTTACTTATAATGCACTTACACTGCGTCGGTGGCTGTCTGCACGATTGTAATGACTCAAAAAACCAGCCAGGTGGTGTCATCTGATGTTTTACTGTTGTTTACCAAATGCCGTTGTACCAGTTATCATTGGTCGGTTATGCGAATGAATTTGCAAATGCATATTGTGAAGCTAAAAGTTTTGTGAAGTAGCTTCTGTAAGATATCTTTACTTGGCTTTTAGGCGGAGTGAAGATTTATGATATCTGTATGGACCTTCAGCAATACCTGCAACTGTAAAGAAATATGTTCGCGTGATGTCAGAGTTAAAGCTCTATTATTTGTTTAATATCTATTATTTTGAATGTTTCTTAGTCAGACAATGGTCCGTAGTACCTACTAAGATATAAAAAAATACATATTAGTCCAATAGAATAAGCAATAGCCGCTACAGTTTCACAGACCTGATATGTAGGTTTCCTCATCATGTCAGACCACTGAAGTCCAGTGCTGGACGTAGAACTCCGCAAAGGCGCGGCACAAGATCAGACTTGTGACAGTCCATAAATTCTTACGTAGGACTGAAATCAATTGCTACAGTCCTCGCGTGCTGGATTTAAATTGGGCACATCTTCGTCCTTTATTCAGACATCTACTTTAGCTGTCCAGGTATATCGAACGTATAAAATCGATGTAGTGTAGTTTGAATCATCATTTGGTATCCTTGTAATCGTGTCAGACTTATATACGCGTACTTTGTATATAACACTGCTAACCCAAAAATGAAACTGACCCATAAAAATGACAATTCTTTATTCGCGAAACAAAATTTGGCATGCTTACACCGTGCGCTAAATTCACCAACAACAATAAGATAAGTTACAAAATAAACATGACACATTACTCAATAAAAACCGCTAAAACAAGGGTCACTCGTATACAACACGACCACAAGTTGTCCTAACATCGTCCGACACAAATAAAGGAGTGAACACGCTCCTCACGGCGGCGGCGCGACACCGATTTAAATTAGGGCCCCTCCTCACTGACTCGGGGACGAAACAAGCTGTTATCAACCGCCACCATCGGCTACAGCCTTTTTTATACCGCACTATTATTATAAATATTTACCGAAGGTTTGTTCGTTCAAACGAAACCGGTAGATCATAGGACGGACTTAAAATTATGAAACTGTAGCTAGTTGAAATATCTAAAAAATGAAACTTATAGGTTCACTCTTTCCTTTTTAGATAACGCCAATCTTAACGGATTATTAACACAATTTTCTTAACGCTCTACTGTAAAGTGACAAAATGATACATCCGACCTTATGCTTCTGATGTCGAGAAATATACAATACATACACTAACTTCCGTAGTCACCAAAATGGGGTGAACAGAGTCTTAGGATCACAAGGACCCTTCGGCCACATTTTACCGTAATAAGGGATTAAGAATGTCAATACGAGTCTTCACAACTTTGCAAATTTTTACAAGTTAGCTAGCTCATAGCCTGAATAAATGTTAGTCTTATAATCCCACAGTCGCCTTCTACAAAATGACAGGGAGAAAGGCAGGCGATGCATTCCATTTTCATCCTGGATCACCGTGGGATCCCAGATCAGCAGAACTTGAAACAGACGTTGATGCTGGCACTTAAAGCGCTGCATTTGATTTAAGAATTTAATGGGGAATAGAGTAACTTATAGTGGGACTGTGAGAGTAGAGGTATACTGTGAGATTTCTCCCAGAAAGAGCCAGAAGGGTGGTAACCCCTTCTGGCTACAGTACATAGTTCTCTACTAATCATTGCTCTAAAAATAATCATAGTGATGTAAAAGGTGTGACATAATCCCAGCTGTCACTCATACTACTGGTGAAATAGAATTTTATAAAAATTGGTGTCAAAGGTTATCAAAAGAGAAAAAGTGTTTTCCCAAAAAATAAAGACCTACTGCAAGAGGACAAAATGCGCTTATTGTTTATTTTTTTGAAAGTTGCCCGACTTGCAACAACAACAACAACAAAGCGGGTGACTAAATTTAAACCGTTTTTTATTACTATTTGTATGAACAGTTACACACGATGATGTATTTGAATAAAACCAGCATTATCCTTTGTGAAAAATTTATTGTACAGGACGAATTATAGGCCGGCTTCTGCAGAAAGTGGCATGTGAACTGGGTCCTCAGTTTAACGGCACACTTACCGTATCACTTTATTTGTGTATGTTTTTGTTACACGAAAAAGTTGGACTCTCAAATATCATTGTCACTGTCTGACTCTATATAACTGATAGAGACAGCACGAACATTCAGATGAACTTTACTTACTTTAAAATTCGATTGAATATTCGATCCTTAACACGTTAATACACATTTAGCGGATTTAAAAATGAAACAGTTACTTGTTTTGCATTAAATTGAATGTAATTTACGTTGCGATGGTCTGTTTATGTAAAGAAAATAATATTACTGAAGATCTGTCACTTTTTATAGTGGTTATGGTAAAGGTACAGAATGAGAAATTGCAAACATCTAGTGAACCAAAAACTTTGTATTGATCTAAGACCTAAAAAGAATTTATAAACAGACGTAGTTCTTCTAAACCGTAAAATGCGGCTTAATATTCACGTTTTAATAAGGAGTAGGTATTGTACGATGGGCTGGCTACGTATCAATGATATCCTTACTCTTTGCCATCTAAGCAAGGGCCTATTATTCTCCAGGGCTGTGTCCACACATTTAATTACGGTCGGGACTTATACGTATATGCATACGTGATACTTTTTAAAATTGATAATATTTTTTTCAACTTGTAGCGACACACCTCCGAAACACCAAAACTGTTTCAGCATCATTTGACAAGTTGTAAGTGTCTCTGGGTTAACGTCTCCAAAGATTGTTTCCACCCCACCAACTTTGTCTGTAGTAGACACTTTTGTCACTTTTCAGACCCTTCTGTCACTTTTGCTAATAGTCGTGTCAAATAATATTATCATTATTCACACATTTGTCATTAAAATTTCTCATACACATTAATCAAAAATGTTTGTAGCTTGTCATGTCAAAGTTCACAACAGAGCTTTTGAAACCATAACTTGACCACAAAAACGTGCAAATCGTTTTCCTCTTAGCTTTTCGTTCTCCACTTTAGGGGGTCTCGCGTCATGTCGGCCATAATGAATTGGTGTTAAACCTCCATTCGATGGAATAACAGGGTGCTGATTGCTGATAAAACCGCTCGGTAAATATTAATTTTGTTCCGATTCATTCTTTATTGCATTTTATTTCTTTTTTAATTTGTTAAGTGTGACGAATGGCAGGATGCCCGGCGGGATCCAATGCGCCGCTGGACTGCGCTGGCGTCTAACAAGGTAAGGTTTTTTTTTACGGAAAGATTTGGGGTTTTGTACTAAAGTAGGTAGAGATCGGTAATTATTAATATGGAAAGATACAAGTGCATGAGCGTCTATAGTCTAGATGTTTTGGAGTTGTTGGAAAACGAAGGTACTAATAAGGATTTTGTGCTTTTATGGTGAGTAGAAAACACTGTGTTATGGAAACCATGTAAATTGTTAATTGTATGATTGTCTTGACATCTGACAACATTTATGGATTAAAAACGTTTTACGGAGAAATCCGTGATGGATTCTTCGTGGATCACATAAATACTCTCTGTGAACTGTCGGCATTTTCCCATCAAGTGCCTCTGCCTTTCCCGCTTTCGAATTAAAGTATGAGGTTTTTTTTATTTTACGTATGAATACACTCACTACACATAATCATAATATCGTCCATATTTTAATTACTTAGTGAGTTTAAATCTCAATATAAAAAATAGGCCCTATATAGATGTAAGTCGCACTGATTGAGCTCTGATCTATTCTAAACGCTGCTACAAATTCAGAGTTACATCGGCTGGAAAAAAAAATGGGATGATGGTCACACCCGCTTCTAAGTTTTGGATCTCGAGTCGCTTTCCGCGTTTTAAGATTATATGGAATATATAATTTGGTTATTAACTGAGGCATAAATGATGTGTAAGGTGTTATATCTCAATATATTTACATATCTAGCTTGTTTTGCATTAAATTGAATGCAATTTACGTTGCGATGGTCTGTTTATGCACACAAAATAATATTAATAAAGATCTGTCACTTTTTATAGTGGTTATGGTAAGCTACAGAATGAGACATTGCAAACATAAGATTCTTGTGGACTACAAACTTTGTGTTGATCTAAGACCTTAGTATGTAGAAATAGTAATAAATAAGTAACGTACGCTACTTGGTCACAGCAGCGATTCGTCTTACTCTAAGAAAATTTCGTGCAGCGCCATCTATTATTCAAACAAGAAATTAAAAAAGTACATCGAAGTATACCGTAAAAGTGACTGTAAATCTGTAAATATTATTGAACAACCACTGTTATGTGCATAACGGATTTTTCATTGTAAGAATTACCCGTTTTACACGTATGATTCGCAAAACAATACTTTTTTAGTTCTGCTACTCCTCACTAGGTGGCAGCACGTGCAATATTGTTACATAAAAGTATTCAAGCTATAAGTATTAGCCGATAATCATTGTCACATTTCGATAGGTGACACCTCGTAATTGTTCAGCCAATTAACGATACCTACTTATTAATAGACGCTCTGGCACCGAACATAATTATTACGCAAGTCTTCATAGAAAATCCGACAAATTCTAGTTACTGAAGTGTTCATGTTGCGATATGAACTTAATGTTTACTTAAACTAGTATAATAATAGTATAACTATCTTGATGAACGTCAACTGAGAGTTCCGAGTTGACAATAATTTATGTTTTGGGCTAGAAGAACCGGGAAGAGTTTCTTCCCGGTTTACAAAAGCAATTTACAAAACAATTCCTCTTAATGAAATATAACCGTTTAGCTAGATTAATATTATGTAGTTATATTAATAGTTGATTTTATAACAGATGCCATTTTGCGAAAATCCGTTGTTACTTATGTTATTCGACAAAAACATATTACATTAATTAACTCGACTGACGTACCTAGTCTGCTCTTCTCCAAAAATAAGCATTATTATCACTACAAATAGTAGTAATTCAATGAATGGATTGGCTATTGAAAGTTCTTATTGTCGGATACTTCAAATCGATATGATTTTACCCCATAAATCCACCAATAATTGTGCCTATGATATGTAGGTACACCGGAGAATATTATTTCCAGGTCTTAAGTAACTTTTGAATGAAATATAAACGTTGAAACATGTATTTACAATAGGTACATACGACAAAAAAAATTAACACTTTGTGGACACTGAAATTAAGACAATAGAAGTTTTATTGCATATGACGTCGTCAGCTGGGATGTATCAGAGTATTTTTTTGTTATAATAGAAATATCTTACTCTCTCTTAGCTAAAATATCCCGTGTTTTACGTTCAGAGAGTTCTGCTCTTCTTAATGGTTGCTGTAATATCAGGCGTCAAAAGTTCCTTGTGGCACTGTATATTTCAATGTTAACTTTAGATATTCAATATAAAACGGGGTATACCGTCCCCCTTCCATCGCCCTCGACAGCTCAGGACCCCGCGACCTCTGCATGAACTTGTTAACCAATTTACTGAGCGATAAGCATCTCAGCGGCAGCCTTCAAGACACAAGAATCTCGCTCTTTGGAATCCGCCGGCGCCGACCCGTAAACGATACATCGCTCGTATGAAGTAGAGAGAATGGTATGTTACAAAAAAAAGAGTAACCTACGCTATAGTACAAAAAAACTTATCTAGTTATTAATTAATTTGTGACTTTCTTCCTGGATATTGGACATGTCTGTTCGTTCGAATGACTCGAAGATCAAATTGTACCGATATTTAGCAAAGCATCTAGTGTGTTGATCGCAAAACCAACCTCTGTCCATACATATTGTATTCAGCCGAATCATACCACCTCTGCTCCAAAGCGGTTAAAAAATTAGAAGTTATCTGCATCTA
>SJJU01009058.1:0-15931 GCA_012932125.1 Conopomorpha cramerella | reverse complement strand
GAACTCCGTTTCGCCATCAGATGGGTTCGTTTCGTTTACCCGCTTTTCTGTTGAATTTTTTCCTGAATTCTCTTTGCTATAAACCTCACGGAGCCCGAGACCTTTCCAACGAATGCAAAACCGTGGAAATCGGTTCGTGCGTTCTGGAGTTATAGCGTCAGGGAGGAAAACCCGACTTATTTTTATATAATAATTTATTTCATTACGTATTTTATTATACGACTGACAAGTTTAGTTGTTTGCTAGTAAGAAATTGTGCTATTTGAGCCTTTGGCCCACGTAGAGAGGGAATGATTGGTATGATTTTCTACCTTTCTTGTCATTTTTACTTACTTCTGGCACGAGCGGGGTGACTATGCAACCCCTCCCTCTCCTCCTTATAATATTCTCTACCAGCCCCCCTAGCAAAGCGCTCCAAGAAAAACATGACAAAATATATCAGGCACTGCTATTGGTTAAATCAAGCTGAGTCGCACGATGTGTGACATAGCAGCCAATAACAGAGCGTATTTGTTCTATGTCGTGTCTTTCTTGACGGCCTTGCTAGGGCTGCGGCAGGTACCCCCGCTTATCACCTATCGAATGATGGTAATTTCACCATCGTTGAGTTTTTTTTTTCTCACTGTTCTATATTTCCCGTACTACTCGTTTGTTTTTTATAACGATTTTCACACAAACACAGAAAAACAAAATTTAAAATTAGATACACTGCCAACACACTTACGACTTAAACTTTGCCGACACAGCCAAATGGGCGGCATGAACACCATGGGCGGTATGGGTGGCATGGGAGGTATGGGCGGCGTGGCGATGAACGCGCAGATGGCTGGCGGTCAGATGTCCGCCACGCAGATGGCCGGCGGGCAGATGTCCGCGCCCATGGGCGGACAGATGACCGGCATGGGCGGACAGATGTTCCCGGGCCAGTACCCCGTGCAAGGCGGCTATCCTTACCAGCAGCAAATGATACAGCCCCAACAGCAGCAAATGATGAACCAGGTAACGTGTTTGGGGAACTTTAAACAGTGGTGTCTTCTCTATCTCTTTTGACGTCAATTTGTTGTTCATTGTTAATGTCAAAACTTGTTGACAAAGCGAAGTTCTTCGATCGATGACTCGATATTCGAGTTTTTAATTAGAGAATACTCGATCTTTCAAATGCTATCAATTCCTCCCATTTACACTGTTTCTGCAATAAAGCTAATGAAGATTTATTTTATGTAATAACATTTTTGGACTACATACGTCATTGTTTTTATTCGAATGTCCAGTCTCTCAATAAAATCAAAAGGAATAAAAAAGTATACCTACAGTACAAATGGCGACAAGGAACGGTAAACCGACCTGCACACTCAAATTGAATATTTTGATGTGAAAATATCTGTATATTATGCAAATTGGAATAATGTCAAAGATCATTAAAAAACGTAGATAACAGACATGTATACAGAATGCAAATGATTACCTTCTTATGTTTTCTTCACAGGGTATGGGCCAAGGTGTGAACCAAATGGGTCAACAAGTAAACACCATGGGACAAGGCAACATGCAGGGTACAATGAACCAAAACGTGGGCCAAATGAACCAGGCCGTGGGCCAAACGCCACAGATGCAAGGCATGAGCCAAATGGGACAGGGCATGGGGCAAATGAACCAGGGAATGGGACAGATGAGTCAAATGGGGCAAGGTCCCGGTATGAATGCCATGGCGGGACAGGGCGGGAACATGGGGCCGCAAGGGGGTAACGCCATGGGTGTGTTCCCTGGACAGCAGCCATTCCAACAGGTAAGAAAAGTCAGCCCAGATATTTTATATCGTACCTAACTTGTAACTCCATTTGTTTTTAACACCATTTGAACTTTATATAAATAGCAAAATAAAACAATTTAGCAGATTTTGCATAGTAGAAAAACGGGAGCCTATTATTTTCAGTTAACACACAGAGATTAAAACCATCTTATATGTTTTTTTTTTATACAGAACATGATAGGCGGCCGGACGACTCAAGAACAAGCTTACCTGGCCCAACAGCGACAAAACGCCAGGCCTCAATACATGCAGGTGAGTTTGGTTGTTCTTTGCAGCGGGTCTGTAAATGGTGCAATATATGCTCACTACTGAAAATCCTTCTTCACCTTAAGATTACGATCATATTGCACAGTGCATGCATAGACTATTGGATATGGTCTCAATTTACTTGAAGTACACTGCTGTCATATTACTAAAATATCGACTCATTTATTTCACATATCGATTATAAGTTGCACCTGTTAATCCTCCAAGTCATTAAACATAAGTATTATCAATAAATATCCGCATTTTACAGTAGGGAGTCGAAATTTTCCTGACAATGTAACTTTTTTTCGATGAAATCGATAGATAGAAAAGCGATAATCCAAATAGATAAAAGGAGAAGCTGACTGTCTGACTTACAATCAACGCACAACACAAGCGGCTTAAGATAACCTAATAAAAAAGAAAGGACTTCCCGAAATACCCACGGAAACGGGATTTATAATGTACTCATATAGGTAAAAAAATGTGTGCGTGTACTAGTACTGTACACACGTAAGTAGTGAAACTTCTTCATGGCCTTATTTTTCGCAAAATTATCTACATGCAACTTTCCAGAAATTGGTTCAATAAAGTTAAATTAGATAAAGTTTAAACAAAAGGATTTTATTATCATAGACATGAATACAATTATTACACTTTAACTTTTTGCTACTAAGATTATTACAGCATTTCATTAATTGTAATAGAATTATTACTATCATTGTCATCGTTATTATATATTTTTGTAATTAATGGCTTATGGTAACTGAAATATGAAATATATGGTATACATTCCACGAAATTTAGTGACCGAGTAAAAACTCCATCAATTGTACCTATTGCGCGTCGCCGCTGTCGGCGTCGCTGGCGCTCGCGCGGAAAAAATGTGACCCGTAACCGAAAAATGTGACGGTACATTTTTTTCCAATGCCGATAAAGAAGTTTCACTTCAAAAATGTTTGCCGGGTCAGCTAGTGATTGATAAAATTGTTTGTGAACGCAGCAAGCGCCGAACGTGACGATGGGCGGCATGGGCGGCGGCGCGGGCTACGGGCGCGGGCAGTACGGCGCGCAGCTCACGCAGCAGCAGCGCATGCGCCAGATGCTCGCCATGCAGCAGCAGCAGCAGCAACAGCAGCAGGGACCCATCATGCAGCAGCTGCAGCGCCAGCAGCAGTACCAGCCGCCCTACTGACTCCACCCAGCGCACACACACACACCACACACCAATACGATCGTAGCCTTCCTTACTATACTTTTAATTTGCAAATTATTGAATTTGTGTTCCCGTACTTTTCCAATGTCACAAACTTCCACAAGAAAACATATTGCCGGAGTTTGTGTTTCTCTGCAAACTGAGGATGCCTTCAAGTCAAGGGTGAATAAGAAACAACATCTGACTAGCGCCAGACAGAATGGCGGTTGAACGCTTGCTTATAGGAATTTAAAAAAATAATAATGTTTAAAACATATCAATGTATGCTGGTTATTTTTATCTCATATTTCACGAACAACTAACCAGATAACTAGATCCATGTTATCTTGTGGTCAGTGAAAAAGTACGGGTCACAAAACATTGGATCCATTAATTTTCCTTTCGATCTGTTTTCAATATTTTGTAATTATGGACTGTTAAAGGACATTTGGCAAATTTTTCATTAATAATCCTTTCGGAATATGAAGTTCAATTCCTTTAATATTGACTTTTCTGTTCGAATTCATTTGTAACAGAACATCAAGCATTCGCTGTCTTTATATTTGTCGGAACTGAATAACGCTAAAATGTTCTTGTATTTTTTCTGTGATGTAATGTTCGCAAGAATTCATTATATGTGAATGCTCAAGTCTATCAACAAATTTATGTTGACATCTTTTCAGTTAATGGCATGTATGTCCGCTAGGTTCAATTAAGAGACATTTTTTTACAGATTCTAGCTAGCTACTAAATAAACAACTAGAAAAAACTAAGTATCAATATTGATTGATACTTAGTTTTTGTAATCACAAGTACATATTGATGTACTTGTGATTTTCAAACGTACTATGAACAATTAATTATTTACTTTAAAATTAGGACTAGTGTTTGCACAAGTGAATGCAAAGTTGTTCCTCTTTCAACTGAGTATCACAGATTGACTGCGATTTTGAATTTATCACAAATACTGACGGCATATGACATTCATTAGACATTTCGTCGTTCTTACTAGTTTTCTCTTGTGACTCAAAAATACAACACAAATTCATAAATACTTACAAATTATAGAACGTTCGTGTTTTAAAATACAATAGTTGAACTATTAAGATTATCTTGAATGCCTAAGGCTTTACACTAGGATGAAGACTCGTTCCCTTCCGCAACTCTCTCGCCAAATAGTAAAAAGCATTTCCCAGATATATCTGTATCCAAATATTGTATTCAGATAGATAGTTCAAAATAATGAAATAAGTGAAGAATTACCAAAAGCCTCCAACTAAAATTGTAGCAAAATACGTGTCAAAACGTAGAATAAGTTGTATCGTTTTCGCGAACTAATACTAATATTACCTAGTTTTGTATAAAAATAATTTATGTTTATATATATTGTATAAGGAAAAAATTACTACGTGCGCGTAGTTTTATGTAGACTGGATACATAACAGTAATTATTGTACATTTTTACATAGTGAAATATAAGGTTTATTGAACATATACTTTGTTTCATTACTTCGTTTATTACATTTTCAGCTAAAGAAGCGTTAACATTTTGTATAATTTTGCTACGGTACATTTGGATCGGTGGTAGGATAACCCAATAATGCACATGTGGGTACTTCTCAAGGATGCCCCACTGCTCTGGCAAAGGCCTCCATTTTCCTCCTCCATGTATGGAGGACTTCAACAGTATCCCATCAGCATATGCTACCTGAAGAACTACCGCGCTTTTAGATGATTTACTGTTTCAAGAACGTCAGCTCAGCTAGGATTAGCGTTTGTAATAATGCTGTCTCCCACTATTTATATTTTGGAAGTGAATATCAAATGTAAGAAGTGCATATATACATGTACACACATCAAAGTGTGCTATATATTACTCTAAAAAAATCTAATTTATTTAAATCCAATCTAATTTTCTGGTTTGGTCTACTTGATCCCTAAACACTTTTGATGTGTGTATTTTTTCGTTTTATACCGTCTTTAGTTTAATTACTATGTGCGATCCAAGACAGAAGGCTAGCCCCTTGGGAGGGATATAAATGTATGGAAATTGAGGTTTTATTATTTTGAAACAGAAACTAACCGACACTTCCGGGCACCTAAGTTCTGGAAATATAAAGAAAACAAATATCTTCTGAATAAATAAGTTTATTTAATTGTGACTCTCTGAGTATTTGATCTTAACCTTGTGTATGTTGCGCGCGTGCGTCACGAGCGCGCTCTTCTGCGCAAACTTGGCGGAGCAGTACGCGCACGCGAACGGTCGCTCTCCCGTGTGCGTGCGCATGTGGTTCTCCAGAATGCGACGCGTCTGTAACAGTCATAAATAATCTATAACTAGTTAAATTCTCGTTTCACAGTGGTAGTTGCCACATATTCTTGCTTGACAAAAAAATATCTGTATTCGGTAAAATACTTCTGCGAAAAGAATCTCCTTTTCCCACATTTTTTATCGCTTATATTACATTATATAAAGCTCTAACTCATCTAATGTAATATTTTAGAAAGTTAACAGCTTAGTGAACCTGTGATATTTAACATAAGTGTCTAATTCGAAGAAAAAATACATCGCACTGTACACTGCTGTAATGTTTGTATTTCATTCACAGTATTTTTCTACTATAATGAATGCACAGTCAAAATAATGCGAACATTCGTATATATTTTTAATCGAAATAACATTGAAACATAAAGATATTGGGTTATACATTTTTTTTAAATGGATAGAACAACCAAGGTTAACTAATACTTGGATTTTATCGAACTCCTAACTGATTAGCCAAAAGAAAGCTTCAACTAAGCTCGGTTTAAGAGGACTGGCTATCCAGAGAGCCTTTTTGAATGATTCTTTTTTTTAATTTCTTAATATTTTAAAGGTTGATGTCGGTTATTTTTTTCTTTAAAGTTATAAAATCATAGAAAAGCACACTTACAGAGAAGCCCCGGCCACAGTAAGGGCACAGTTTGTTTTTTGGGAAAAGAACCTTCTTCTCGTGGTAAGTCGTGACATGTGACCGCAACTTAAATCCATTTAAGAAGTACTGAAAGAAAACAAATGCACGGTAAATAGTAGTGACCTAGTCGGCGTCACGTAAGAAGCAAATTTTGACAGGTCGATTGACATGCGTGACCTGGACTGATAGTGTTGTATAATATTGGAAAGATTCGATTTATTTTAGAATCGATTTATGAGAAATGTTTTGGTACCATCAATTATAGTCGTCATAAATATTTTATGAGCAACAGACAATGCATTTAAGGTTACGACAAGATGAAACCTATTTGTTAGCCGTTCATAATACGTGCTGTAGGGCTTATATATTAGATAGATATTTATTTTACATATAACTGTATAATCGAAACGTTGTCACTTCGATTCATTAACAAAAAAAAATCACATCTCTATAAATTGATGACAATGAGCTAAGAAGCAATAGGATGTGCAACGCTGAGATACAAATGTCATCGCCATATATTTGGTTGTCAGTCATATCCATTCTAAAAATTGTTCATGGATTTATCAATGTGTCAGAATTTGCTTCTTAGCGGACGCCGACTATAGCACTACATAATTATGTATGTTTTAAGCGTAATACTCTCTCCCCGAACGTACTAGATCCTCCTCTATTCAATTGCTTCTTAGAGAGGTTTTATAACTAATAACATAAATTTAAAGCGATTCCACATTAGGGCGTTGAGCTCTGAACTGACACGCAGCTGATACGGCGTGCTCACCTTGCTTTGCGTTAACGCGCCGAGGCGGAGCATACTTATGATGCGTTGATCCGTTGCGACGCGGCGCAATGCACTATACCTCTATAATGGAGCTTCACTCTAAGAGGATTTTTTAAAATCTTAACGTTAGCGTGAGAAAAGTGCTTTTCCTCGTTTATTTCCAATGCTATAGTCGCCCCAACGAGAAAACACACTAACTCACATTATACCAAATTCTATAAAACGAAACATATTTACTAAGTGACAAAATCTTTGGCTAGTTATTAATTAACTTCGACCAATAGGATATATAATAGACATACGTAATCATCTGTGTTGTGTTTACCTTATCGCATTTATCACAGTAGTGGTTCGTCTTCTGTTCATGGACGAGCTTGTAGTGGTTTCGCATTGTATTCGTTTTTCTATACGTTTTCTTGCAAATAGGACATGGTATGCTGTAAATAAAAAAATAAAATGTTCATGATTAATTTATTCAGATTTTTTACACAAATTAAGGGCCTTCATCGACTTGCAATACAAGTTTCGCTGTTGCTCCTAATACAGATGCAATATGTCATGTTCCCAATAGTGTTATTCAAGGCGTATAGTCAAGGTCATGGACCAACTGAACGATAGTAAACTATCAGGGGCCCAACTCCCAAGTCTATAAGAAATCAGCAGTCTCTCTCTCACATAGTGTGTCGTTGCCGCGTCTCTATACGTATAGTGTAAAATGACACATTTCGTAGTCTTTACCTGCTTAAATGGGGAATTTTCTTTGGATAGTATTTAAACGTGCATCAAAAAAGTCTAACCTAACCTAACTAAAATACTGACTTAGCGACAAAATTACTGATTTGGTCTTCTAATTGCCATTCTGGTGATAACTTTGGCTTTTTAGGTGTGCAAGTTAGTAATTTTGATGTACAGTTTATTATTTTCCATTTTCTTTGATGTTTTTCTGACGGATTTTCGGGCGAAAAACTGTCATTTCTGTTTTTATATGATGGATATGTCTTAACTTAGACCCTGGAATAGTTAACTCAATTTCGGGCAAAGTGTGGATTGAGTCCTTTCTGTGTGACTACATCCAATAATTATCATTACCTACTACAGAAGCTAAACCTAACTAACCAACTTGAATACGAAGAGTTATTATAAAGTATAAAGATAACAAATGACATACCACTTACGAACAGGTCTGTTATGTATGACGCTGTATCGAAGGTGTCTCTTGAACTTGAGTTCATTGTCGAAGCTCAGGTTGCACTCGACGCAGTAGGTGGCGTCGGAGCGGCTGACCTTGTGCTTCAAGTTCACGTGCGATATATACATACGCATTTTTTTAAATGTATAGTTGCATAGGTCGCATCGTGGGACAGTGTGGTGATTCCTAAGTGGAAAAAAACATAAATTTTGAGTAGGAAATTAAGCTAAAGTACCAGTATACTGCGGGTAAAAGGACCCCGAGCAATGGTATTAGAATCGTTTGGGGCTCGTCAATATGTACAACTTATACTATGCGGGGAAACGAAAAACATTTTTTTCATCTCCATAACTTTGATTTTTTTCCTTAGGTATGGAGATGAAACATTTTTTATAAGATATTTGCTCAGGGTCCTTTCACACGCAGTATAACGTAAAATTAAATACTATAGTAAAGACACAATGCTGGTCCGTTTCAAATGGCTAAGTTACCAATATTTTAATAGAAAACTATCATCCACTATGAAAGTACATATTGATAACATTTAAAAGAAAGCTCGAATAGTTTTGCTCCAACGCACAGTAATTTTTTTTCTAAATGTCTCTAGTACTCACAATGATTGCAATACTCTCGCGTCTTTGACTCTACCATAACAATAGGACTGATAAATAGCCTGTCAAATAACTTGATTTTCACATTTAGTAAATTACCGCGATATTTCGGTACCTCAGACCAAAAACAACTTGCAATCCAAACTGATATTTAGAGTAAAACGAGACAACAATATCATAAACATGCAGGAGTGAAAGAGCAAGAGAAATGTATCTTCTGTCCCTTACTGCGTAGCAGGGTACTGTATGTACTTCTATGTACTTTTACTACTAAAATGACAGTTTGGATCCAGAAGCACGTCCAACTTTCATACGTATCGCGTAGAAAGAGAAAGACTAAGGGCTACGCGGCCTGCAAGTCTAGTTTTTGGTATGTGTTCGGTACTCTCAAAACATGCATCATTAACCCATTAACGCCCAGAAGAACACTTATTCTTTAATGGATTTTGACTTTTATTACCAAGTAATAGAGTTTAAACTTGTCAATCTCCGAGTACATTGGGTGCTAATGGGTTAACCCTTCAAAAATCTAATACTTTGTCAACGTACTGTATATGCTTTATGAGTGTTGATTTCTTTTTCGTTGTTTTACCACAGTAATCACAAATAAAATGCTGATGCATTTCAGTACAATGTTTATAGAACTCCCGTCTTGTTCTGTAAAGAATAAAGAAATTAATTAATTACATATTGTTAGATTCATGGCATTCTCATGTCATAGTTCACTCAATGTTCTTTAAAATGTAATATGTATGTAGCACAGGAATAACTAAGGTAAAAAGATTTGTACTTATTCATAAAACCTGTCACCCTGAATTGGTAAGTAATTGTTTCATGCAATAAGAGCCATTGCCAGTGTAATAAAGTCATAATCTAAAAAAATCTGCTTTTATGGCCACCTTATTTATCCATTCTAAAAAAAAATAACATATTTTTTATTTAATTTCATATCGTCCGTGAGCGAAAGGGGCGGAGATTGTGTGAAGAAGTGATGTGGGCGTGGCCTAGTAGGGTGTCTAAAATTCGTGGATTTTTCTAAGTAAAAAAAATAATTATTATAAAATGGTCTCGGTTTTTTTTTAATGTACATATACTTCTAACGATAGGTCTGGGAGAAGAATTCCTGGTCTTGAACGTCAAATCATAAAATCTGTAGGACTGTATCCAACTAATTTTATAAA
Organism: Conopomorpha cramerella; assembly: GCA_012932125.1. Classification (NCBI taxonomy): domain Eukaryota; kingdom Metazoa; phylum Arthropoda; class Insecta; order Lepidoptera; family Gracillariidae; genus Conopomorpha; species Conopomorpha cramerella. The sequence goes on along the minus strand of SJJU01009058.1, from coordinate 5,964 downwards.
AGCGAAGGTTTGTTTGGATGTGTGCATGTTTGTTACTCTTTCACGAGAAAACTATAAAACAGTGTTTAATAATTTTTACAAAAGTTTAACTTAAATATATAAATAATAAATATTTTACAACATGCACACAGAAATTTTGCAGATTCACAGAAAATGGTTAATTTATATGAATATTGTTGGTGAGAAGTGACCAGCCCAATGACTTACTTTTACAATTATATGTGTGTTGGTAGAAATAGAAAAAGAAATAAGTATGCTTATTGTATGATGAAATAGGACATAAAAGGTAGATGACAAAATACGCCATTTCTTACTTCAAAAGACAGCCACAGTCCAGACACTTGAACACTTTGCTATGCTGTCGGGTTATATGTGAAGCCATGGTGCGCTGTGTATTAGCTTCAAAACTACACAAGTCACATCTAAACATAAAGTAGTGCTGTTGTTGGTGCTCATCCAACTCAGCCCTTGTTTTGTGGCACCACTTGCAAATATCACAGGTAAACTTATTACTCTGAAACAAATGTCATAATCATTAATATCTTACAACAACACACATATTGCCTTCATCCCATGTTAAGTAGCTAAAGCACTTGTGTTGTGGAAATCAGATGAAATATGTTTACTTATATACAGTTTTTTTTTTTTTTTCATTTAAATACATACTTATAGCTCATTGTTTTAGCAAGCTGAAGTGGCAGTGGGTCGGCCATATTAGGTGTAGAACCAATGACTGTTGGGGAAAACAAGTTCTCGAGTGGAGACCGCATCTCAGCAAACGGAGTGTATTTTAATTTGATGTTTTATTTTGATGTGTTACAAAATTTTGAAAGTAAAATATGATACTATTCTGTGGTAATGTTTCAGCACTTACAGAATTGTGGTGTTTCTTCTTGTGGCTATTACATTTTTGTAATGTTTTAAAATGGAGTGCACATAATTCGCATGTGTATTTATAATTCTTTTGAGACAACTGTTGCAAATCTCTCTCAAGTAATTTCAAGGAATATTCTTTCTCTATTGGTACCTTGCTATATTTTGTGCATTTATCTATATCTTCCAATACAACAATTTCATAAGATGTTTGATATCTTTTACAAGATTTCTTAGTGTTAGTGGATGGAATAATATTTTTCAAAATATTTAAATCTAAGTTATACTGTTCATTTGTAGGATTAACTTCATCTTTACAATCTGCATCAAATGGATAAATATTGTCCATGTAATGGTCATTGTCTATGTCCTCATACTTTATTTCACTACATTTTACATCTTCTTCAGTACCACTTACAAGTGCTTTCACATCTGCACTGAATATCTTGTCTGTATCACAACTTTCATCATAGTTAAAATCAATTTGGTTTTTCAATACTGTCCCAAGTGATGTTAAACTTTTCACATTTTTGAAATTCTGAAATAGAATACAATATTGTTTATAGAAAGCTATTGGACTTAATGTAAGATTAACACTTAAAGTAATATTCCAAGAGTTGATACTTGTTTACTATTAAACTTCAGTAGTATCTAATTTCTTGTCTGACTGTTTTATCACTTTGTAATACTGTATACTTGCCCCACAGCTGTTGTGAGTAATAAGAAATGCTTGTGCCTGGTATACCATGTGTTGAAACTTTTGAACATTCCGTAAAACTTTAATACACTCCCAGCAAAGCATTGGCTCGCTTGTCCAAGAATTCTGCAATGTCATTAATTTATTTTATTATCTTAGCTGCATCAGTACAGACCCCACCTAAAGTCGGATCCGTGTAAACAGCTAATGAGTAAATTATAGGGATATAATACTATAAATATTTTTCTGAATACTCACAAAAAGTAATGGAAAATCCTTGGAATCCTGTGATAGGATTTTAAACAAAACATCCGTAAATGCCGCAGCTGATGTTATTTTACGACCGATAGATAAACAACATTGACAAATATCAGGCATTTTAATACAAATTGATCTTTATTTATGTGATTGTTTTGAGAATTACCTATATATTACTTTTGGGATAACATATTATCACAAAGCCAAGATACTCCTAGCACACTAAGTTCTATGTACTAAAACATGCACTGCGCGTAACTTCGCCCCCATTTCTATTGGTACATACAAGTGCTAATAATACGAAAATAAATAAAATTAGCAAGACTTCCCAAACTTCCCTCCCTGCTGAAAAACATTTTTGTTTGTGACATTAATTGTTGATTTTTAAACGTAGTTCGTTGAGACATGCAAAGGGTATACAGCCCACTGATCCAATTCTTTTTGAAGTTTCAGGTCATAGATATATTGAAGAATCTACTTACTTAAAAACCGAGCTCAAATTAGTATTTGAATCAACATTTGTATTTTTGCAATTACATATCCAAAGCATATTGATTTTATACGGGTATTTCACCACAACATGCATTGTAACAAACCTGAGTCACAACACAACGAAAAAAAACACAGGTCACTATAATGTCAATATTTTATGAAATATTAAGATTGATTGATACCTATTGTTTGTTTACATTTTGTGAATAGAATTTTTGTAATATTTAGTTTTTCCATAAGATATAATTAGTAAGTTAGATCATAGATATGCGTAGCATATTATATCTATATTAACATGTTAAGTAAAAGTATTACAACGTTGTGTAGGCGGCTGCCTACAACACTAAATAATATAAAACTTCTTTGCACATTGGAACCTAACTCGATTCCAAATATAACAGTTCCTGAGATAAAGAAGTTGCTGCGACAAAAAGGACTTTCTGTTCAAGACGGGTGCACTTCTCTTCTAACCAAATGCACCATTTGCAGTTCCGAAAACAAAGGAAATGAGGGGAAATTATTTGTCAACAAAACAACAGGTAACCTATGAATTGTTCTCTGTAATGATCAATTAAAAATAATTTGACGGCAGTTGAACTCATAAAACAACGATTGCTAAATGTCCCTTTCTATAAATTTAAATTAACTCTGTGAAAAAATCACTTCAATTAATTACTATGTATTCATTTCCTTTCTTCCTTACCCCCTTTTTTGTAAAAGCGAGCCCATAGGATCTCATGTGTGCGAGAATGTGCATAGTTTATATTTACACATCCAAATGAAATAAATATGGTAGCAATTGAATTAATAGAAAATGTTTTATTGCACAGGCTATTTTGTATGTCCTAAGTGCAACACACATGGAGACTGGAATATACTTGCGGGAATTGTCAAGAAAGCAAAGCTCGACTCTGCAACTAAGGACTATTTAGAGAAATCAAAAAATGAATTCAAAAAGTTCAAAATTGATTGGGAGAAAATTGAAAGTCAAACTGAATTAATTAGCAATCTACAAGAAAATGATGCTGTAGAATTGTTCCGTCTGTTTGAATTTCCGGTAGGTACATAATTGTTATTGTGTTTAAGTTATGTCAAATATTTTACAAGCCATAAATCCTAAAACATCCATAATTTACTGCAGTTATTTGTTAATTTAAATACAAATTAAGAGAAAAAAATCCTACACTTGAAACTGCACACAATAAAATAGACACAATAGATTTTTTATATTGTTATGACAGCTATCCAGGAAAGGGTTAAAACATTGTTATTTTTTCTAGTATCACCCTGAGGCTTGCAAAACACTCTCAGATGTGAGAGTATCATCAGATAGATCTACTTTATATTTTCCTTTGAAGAATTCATTGGATTCTGTAGTGGGCTATAGAAAGTTGCAAGCTGGCAGAGAGGATGCCTCAGAATGTCACGGACTCCACTCTTCCGGGCTGTTCTACTGTAGATCATACAAGGTTGCACGGACGGACCAAGCAATCCTAGTGCCTACTATCCAAGACTTACTAAACATAACGGCACATAAAGTACCTGGTAAGAATGATATTGTATTGTTAAGAAAAAATCTGTATATCTGGCTAAATCTATACAAAACAGTTTGATTAACTGCAATAGTAATACAGTTGTGCATGACTGTACATTATAAGCCACAGTCATGAGGTTAAAATTATTAGAAAACAACCATTTCCCAGTGTAACATTTGTTATATTTTGTCCTTGTGGTGTTATGTCATGATTGGTTGACAATAAAACAAATTCATTGACATTAATCTCATTTAATAAAACTCTAAAGTCCTGACTGATTCATTCATCACTAACTCATCAACGCCTAGCTCAAACCCCAGAAACCTGCAATTTTGAATTGAATTAAAGAAAAGTTTTTTTTTAATTCATATCCCCCTATGTGGGAAAAAGGGAAGTTTATACTAATGTGTGATAACAAGGAAACACTGTTAATAATGCATACTGGCAGAGCAATGTACATACATACACTTCACGCCTGTCTCCCAGAGGGATAGGCAGAGACTACAGATCTCCATTTGTCACGATCCTGACATACCCCTTTCGCTTCATCTACATTCATACATCTTTTCATACATGACCTCCGGTTTCGAGTACTTTTTCACGCCACCTTCGGCCAGGACATCACCAATCTGGTCTGTATATGTCCTTCTGGGGCGACCTCTACTCACCAGGCCCATTACATCACCCATATAAATCTCTTTCGTCAATCGACTTTCATCCATTCTCTCCATATGCCCAAACCACTGAAGCATGCTCTTTTCAATCTTGGTCACTATGTCTTCCTTCAAACCGCAACTTTCCCTTATCACACTATTCCTTATCCTGTCATTCAATGTCACGCAAAGCAATGTATCAGCTAGTAAAATATAATCGTTTTCATATTCTTGCCTCACTGAGCTACAGCCACCTTTATATGCATAAGAAAGAAAAATATGACACAATCGTCACATATTTCAGGCACAGTAATGTGGCTTAGCAACTGCAACCTGCCGCCTCTAGTACTTCCTGTACTGGAGGGCTTTCCGAAACTATGTCTGTGGGGTGACTGGAGCAACATGCGCAGCGTTGCTGAAAAACTAGGCGAAGACAGGTGTCGATTTGTCAGGTGAGACACTGTTTGACCATACTTTATTTGATTTGATTAGTAATAATGGTTACCTTCAGACTAAACACAAATATACTTGCATGCCGCATACCACAAACAGTCTATCTCTTTCCCAACAAAATGTATGGAAATCGATGTACTTCTGGATCCAAACTGTCATTTACTACGAATTTGGCAGTTTGCATCCAAAAACACTCTGCTATGCAGTAAGGAACAGAAAATATTTCCTCTTATTCATTCCCTCTTGCATGTTGTCCATATAGTTGTCTCGTTTTATTCTAAACGTCTGTTTTGGATTGCAAGTCTAGTTGTAGTCTGAGGTATGAGCACGGGGAGGCCGGTTGTCATCTTGAACTACTCCATATGTCATTGCTACTCTGACACAGGCTATAATAATTTTGAAGAAAAGAGAACCGACGTCAACCTGTATTACGAGTGCTACCACTATTTCAGCCCCTTTTATTAAGTTCACTTCGATTTATCTTATCTACCATCATCTTACCCTGGCTTCCTTATCATTGGTACCACCTATGATAAGGAAGTCAGTCAGGAAAACCACCTTATCATTGGGAGAACCTTTGGAATGCATATCTTATTTTTAACAACAACAAAAAATAATCATCAAAATCGGTTCATAAACAACGAAGTTATCCGCGAACAACACAAATCTACGCTTGAGTATTGGGGAATTTTCAGGGCCCCTGTTTCTCTTAGTTACGACAGATGGCGCTAGCTGTATGAGGGGGGAGAAATATTCCCGAAATGACTAACAAGTATTGAAAGTGCCAGTATTTTTTTTTATTGTTTATTTATGTACACGTCTCACAAAACACTGAGGTATGCGGGGTGCGAAAGAGGAAGAATGTCTCCAGAGACTGTGAGCTCTGGTGGGATGAGGAAGTAAGCAAGGTTGTGAATTAAAAGAAAAAGGCATGGATGGATGTGTTGGCCATGAGAGCCAACACCCAAGCAACTAATGTGGATGAAAGTGAAAGAAAAATGTC
>SJJU01009057.1:0-11500 GCA_012932125.1 Conopomorpha cramerella | reverse complement strand
GTACGGCAAAAGTCAACAATGTGTGTGTGGGTTGAACTCTACAACGGCGATGGGCTCATCCCCTGTCGCGTTGGGTTAAATGCGCTTGGTGAACCCACTTGCTTATTAAGCTTGTGTCTCTGCCTACCCCGCTTTGGGATTATAAGGCGTGAAGTGTATTTTTTTAAATTTCAACTCTCAAAATAATAGTATAGGTTTTAAATTTCAGTATAATAAAGTAAAATAAATATACAAAGAAATGGTTTACAATCCTAGTGAATAATTATGGGACTTCGGCAAATCCCGAACGGTGCTGATCAGTTTACGTCAAAACTTTTTTACGAAAACACAAAAAGACGTTTACTTAAATTAAGTATTTTTAATGAAATAATCTAACATGTATAATATGCTTCATTTATACTATAGGTTTAAACTAAAATTAAATTTAAACTTCTTTAAAATTAAAAGTAGGTAAGTACTCAACTCGGTACCCCAATCATTTTTTTTAGTTTGGGTCATAATTTTCAATATCTTCCATTACCGAATCTAAATTGCTCTCAGACAAGTCGCTGTCAGAGCCTTCATGTACATTTATTATGATGCTGTCAACATGATCATCTAACAAATTTTCATTATGTCGATAATGATTCTCAAATTTTATAGCATGGTCACAAACGTTTTTCCAATCCTCTGGACTAATTAAATCCACTTTTTCCATAACTAATTGTTTCACAGTAGACATATTCATATCAACGTTTCTTTGTGAAACATATCCTTTTATTTGAGACCTAAAGTTCTCTATGGGGTTAAAGTCTGAGTGGTATGGGGGTAATCTTAGAACAGTGTGTCCATATTAGAAAAGAAAAGAAGAAAAAGAAAACTTTCCTCCTGCAGAAAATCTTTATTACAGTTGTACGGGAAATTCCTGTTGCAGTTGTTACTCTTTTTTGTACTTTCTTAAAATAATCTGCTTCTGGACTTTTTTTAATTTTTTTATTTTCGTATAGAAAGTTCAGATATATACTGAACACAATTTTTTGGGCTTGTTGCTCTATGCGTTTGCCTTTAACAAATGTTTTTGGCATGCCATGCATAAGCGTTTATTTTCAAATTGCGATGAAATATAAATAAGTTACTAGTATATCCTTATCATCCTGTATATGTATATATTTTATGCTTCGACGCAACCTACCCCTTCGCTGGTTAGAGAGCCACTGACGTTTCAGCAGAAGGTTCTTTGATAAGAGACAGCAGTATAAAACAAATATAGTCGACGGGCTCTTTCTTAAGCACAAAGTCTCATAATTATTCACTAGGATTGTAAATACATGTTGTTTGGTGGCTTGGCCAAGCAAACAGGGATTCATTCATTTTAATTAAAATAAATTTTACCTATTTAAAGATAAAATTTATTTTAATTAAAATCGCCCCATTGCACCGAACTGCACCAAAGTTTGATAAATATTAACTATGGGCACATTGGAAACGTCTGGCACAGGGCAATTTAATGACGAAATTTATCATTTAATTCCAACATATTTTCTGTTAGTTACTGTTATATTTATATCTTAGTTTCATACATAATTATAAGAATAAATTATTTTATGTATGTAGTTTAGTGATTACTGATCGTGATATTGTATGAGTAGATACTGTGTACTAAGGAACTTACATACATACCAGTGTACACAGCTGTGCAAATGTGAAGGAAAACAAACACCTCCAGCTGAGAAAACTTCGCAGAAAATTCTGCGGAAAACAAGAAAATCTATTGATAAAAGTAATTGTGGTGTCAATCATTTCTGTCAGTACGTTTTTTTATCTTCTTTCAACAGACGAAGGCAGCTAAGCCATGCAGCCCGACCAAGAAACCGATTAAAAAAGAAAGCTCCTCCTTTACTTCTCAGTAGATTCTTTTCCGTCACCACAATAACAAATTAATAGCAGCAAATTGTATCCAAGTGAGATCCAATCCAAGGTGAAAAATCAGCGAAAATGCCAACTTCTATTACCTATTACAAGTTCCAGCTACCGCCATCTAACACAACTAACGGAACGATCGAGGATCGAGTAACCCTAAAAATAGTCTTAAAAAGCATAGATTTCTTTAAAAACAAAATGGTCTACTAGATGGCGCCGCCGCATCGCATAATTTGGGAAAATAGTCTCCGAAGGCCTTCCGATTTTTACCTACGTTATCTAGCACATAAATGAAACCTATTCACTGACTTATATTTGAAAATGGCTTTGAATCTTCTTATTTTCCAAAATGTTCCTCTAGGTACGCCATCTATGATCAGATATGATGAACAGATGAATTCCGTGTTTGGAAACGCATCTGCTCGACGAGCGTTCGCGCTTGCGCTCCTCACATTTGGCAACTGTCACATCAGCGCCATCTGCTTCGATGCTTCACATTTTTTTAGTTTAGAATCGACATCGCAGGTGACGGTTGTGTTGTGTGTTTTGGTGCAGTTTAGGAAGTGAGAATTTTTCTTCATTTTCAGTTTATTTTTGAACGATTTATGACAGAAAATTCCATTCCTGTTAGTTTTTTAATTAAGGTTTGGTTCTAGTCAGTGAGAAAGGTGTTATAACTCTGTGTATCGTTTATGTGGAGCTTTTTATCTCAGTGAAGTGGGTGGCGTAAGGAAGGATTTGTGAAAGACACCACAGCTTTGTTTTCGTTTCCATCCTCCGTTTCTAGAGTAATAAGGTACGTATTATTTAATGTCTACGTTAAATTCACAATTAGTAAGTGTATTTAGATACTTTATGTTGATTCTTTTGGTGTGCTTGATGATTTTCGATTTATTTAGTTCATCGTTCCCGGTAGTGGTTGTAACTTATGACACCCTATTTCTTTAAGTTAAGGGTGAGGGAGGGCGGCTTGCGTGTTGAACTGCCAACATAAATTGTACAAGAAAAGTATTTAGAGACATTTGCACAAGAGTAGGTGGGTGAAGTTAAAATGTACTTAGTAAATGTTAGTTAGTATTTTGGTATTTGAAGTAATCAAGTATTAGTAAGTCATGTATCCACATTGTTTTTAAAGTGATACTTAGGCACCTTCTAAGATTTTTGGTATATTTTGTTTAGTTTATCTCTAAGTCTAATCTTATTATTCATTATTATTTCTAATATCTTGTTAGAATCCTGTTAATTTTGAGATGTCAGAAACATATTCAGTAAAGCCTTTAGCTGCACAGGAAATATTGTGTTTCTCCTATTTATAAAGAAAACAAATACAGCTTAAAGCACTATTTTTATAATAGTTTTTATTCAAGATGTAGTCTGTCAGGATTTTAACTATTTTTTTACTCAAAACTGAGGAATATCCACAATCAGTTAATATTTATTATATTTGTTTGTAGTACTTATAGTAGATGTAATTGATTTAATTATGTCATAACCATTGTATTCATAAAAGTAAAAACATTTGTTTATTTATTTCTGGGAGATAGGCGTGAAATGTATGTATGTATGTTCATTAAAACTTACTGAATGCAAAGAAAGAACATTGACTAACTGGTTGAAATATATCAACTAAGGCTCTAACCACATTTATCATCAGCCCATATTCGTCCACTACTGGACATAAGCCTCTCCAATTGCACACCACTGTTATTTGTTTTTGGCTTCTCACATCCAGCTTCTGCCAGCCATATTGTGTGTATATCGAGAAGTCATTTACCCCAATGGACATTAGTTCTATATAGCTAACATGCCTGGACCACTGCTACTTCAGTTTGCTAATCTGAAGATAGCATAGTAAGAGTTATAATTATTTTTCCTCCTAAATCACCTTGCTCAAGATGCCCCTTGGGAATACCAGCTGCACTATTGGTAGTTTTATATTACTAAACCCAAGTGAAGCTCGCTAAGCAAGTTCAGAAGTTAAGTAAGTCTTTGGCTACAATCTTGTACCAATCTAAATAAAGTACTTAATTGGAAAAGCTTCTGGAGCAATAACTGTTTATTGGCAAAAATATTTTTTTTAAATTCTGTGTTGTTTGTATGTATTGAATTCGAAATAGAGTTGGTAGTATTAATTGTCTAATGGCTATAATCCGTGTTATTCTAGTGTATGAGCCATATTAATAAAAATTTTCATTAAAGTCCATTGATATCTTTTTGCGCTAAAGACTAACTAACATCCAAACTTTTAAGTTCAGTAGGATATTGCATTTGTATACTAACTACAGTCTGTTTATTAATTTGACAAACAATTTGACAGATCAATCTGTCTCTTTGCGACATAAAATACCAGATTTTCAATGATAGAGATGTAATTAATATATCAAATTAATGTAACATTTGATTCTTTTCACTTATTTGAAATTTTAAATGTTAAATTATTTCAATTGTAATTTCCGAGATATGCTTCTGTACACTTATTAACATTAGCATTCCGTCCCACTATACTGTTTGTGATCTTCATTCATCAGATGATGCTGAATTTTCAAATAAGAAGTGTTTCAACATTCACTGACTGGAGTAAATACTTATAAAGTAGATGCTTCCAGAAACCAACTAGGGCATAACAGCCCAATTTTATGTGCCAGATTTCAGCTAATAATATAATTACGAGATTAACCCTCAAGAATCTTATGTCTCTCAGCTAATCATTTAACATTCAGTCTCGACGCCGGTAATTAAATCTGCTTCGAGGAGATAAGCCAACCAGATAATATGTAGTATGTACTTACCACGCTACTTCTGACTTTAAAATTACGCCGGAATCTGGTTTTAAAGTCATTACATGGCACTAATAACATTTACAAATAGTAGGTATCATAATAATTACGATTATTAGTACAGATTATTCCAGAGCTAACTTGCTGACCTGGCAAACAATGATTTTGCCTATTACTATATATTGTTAACAGTGTTTCTGTACTATAATATGCCTGTATTTTACATATAAATATTCCTCTAAGCAGACTAAACCGCAACGAATTCTGTTGCGTAACTTTAAAGATTTAAGCATATTAGCACACTAGTGGACGCCCCGCGATTTCATTCGCGTAGTTTTCAGTACCTGCATCCCACATTTCAAGCGTCTAAGTTGAGCGGTTTAGATTTTTCATACAAAAGTATTTTCCCGTTCCCGTGGGCGCATAGCGGGAGGCGACTTTGTTTAATACTATGTTTTGATTTACACGTGTTGTATAAACGTTAAGTAAAACTATTTATTTTTAATTAGTTTAATTTATTCTGCTCGTCGACATTCTAAGGCCTGTGTCCAGCAGTGGACGAGTATGGGCTGATGATGATGATGATTCTGCTCGTCAAAATAAAGAAAAAAGAAGCTGGACCTCGAGCCCTTTCACGTATCTGGCCACTGGCCATGGTTACCTGTAATATTGTTTAAAGCAACCATGAAGACTGTTCCCATACACTACTCTACCATTAATTGCATTGCAGAACTTGAAGTCGCAACTCGAATAAGTATGCTTGTGTTATTGATCTTGCAAAGCTCATGTCAGCAGTACAGACACTAATAGGATTATGGAATGTTATAATTGAGCTAACAATATACGACTGCGTGGGGCAATTCTCCACCCGTATGAGAAATTACCATACAAATATTCCATCCATTTCTACCCCAGCGAATATTACAGCATGCGTCACAGTAGAGGGTGGAGACATTGTGGACTAAACACAATTTGAGGACCCAGTTAAATCAAATAAATTTATTACGAAGGGAGCTACATTTATAGTGGTTATACAATTGCAGCACACGACACTTACGCCGAGGGTGTGAACTTTAATGGGTTTCATTCTAACCCTTATTTATTTACTCGGGGACCTTGACGTGGCCTTGGGGTCTCAATAATGAATAGCGTAAAATTTGTTTTGACGACATTAAAGTTTAAAATGCAAAGTAGCGAACAGAAAAACCAGTTTCATATACATAAGTGGATGTAAATTTTGTATGATAGGGCTCTGTGGGTTTGAATACGAAACGAAAAGTGGGAACTAAAGGACTGTACTATAAAAAAATCACAAGTACAAGGGAACGAATTAACAAAGTCATATTATCCATGTCATAACTTGTTATTGAGTACGTTTTCGGGGTAAAATGTAGCCTATATTACTCAGGGATAATAGAAAGTAGAATTCTAATGGTGAAGAAATTATCGTAATTCGTCCAGTAGTTTTTGAGTTTATTCGTAACGAACATATAAACATCCAAAAATAAAAATATTTCCTATTTACAATATTAGTATAGATTGCCTTATTTAACGTTAAAACTCGTCGTTTTGGCGAGTATACACAAATCAAATTATAAATACGGCTTTTGGTGTGTGACAGGAGAATACCTACAGCTCATTAGTTACTCATAGTAATATCGGGCGCTCGGTATGTAGCTAGTTCTGTCAAAACGGGCAATAATACGGTAGCCTAAATTGTGTGGGTACTTGTACATTTAAAACAAGTAACCATTGTCAGGTCTTACACAATAATAGTGTGTAAAGCACAGAAAGTGTGAGCTGTGATGTGAACCGAAACATTCACAAATTGAGATCAAAGTTCGTACTATTTGCGTAGTAGATTGTAAGAGCTCTTAATACCTTGACATAGAGGCTACATCGTTCGAAACGTTGTCTATCGGAATAATGTGGGTCGAATGTCCGGCCGGGTGTGATAGGGTTCGCGAATTCACTATCGTATCATACAATATAATATATTGATTATACTTATCGTCGCATAACTAGACATTGTTATACATACTTAACAATCAATTCTATTGTGTAGTACCCTTGTAAAATTCTTAAAATAAAAACCTAGTATACGCCCCGCCATTTCAGAGTTTTACACCTTGGGATATTGTAGTTTTAGTGAAGGAAGATCCCTAAATATTTTGAAAATGTAAAACTACACTACTACTACTTCGGCTTTGTCATCCGTGGATGAAGTGGAGCTTTCCGAGGGTGAAAGACTTTTTCAAATCGGTGCAGTTGTTTCCGGGCCTATTCAATTCAAACAAAGAAACAATCAAATATTTCGTCTTCGTAATTATACCCACGAATAATATATTATTTCATAATTCAACACAAAGCAATACTTATTGTTCTAAACAAAAGAGATACCTACCTACTAGTAAAAATATGCTTGAATGATTGCTGATAGTCGAGTATCAAATTAATTCAACCGCACATACGACATCGTGCGTGGTGTACCAAAAACTTTTTATGCTCATTCGTAATTTGCATTGACATGTTGTAATGTAGATTGTGAACTACTTTTTTGTAAGCACAATATACAGCTCGGACCAGTTTCTTGAGGTGAACTTGACAAACAATAATAGCATCAATAATTATTCATCCATCAAAAGAAATTCAATATTTAAATATACCCATTCAGCAGTGGCGTGCACTGGCTTTTACGGCAAGGTAATCCCCAAGGATTGACACTTTCGTATAGGTAACTTGTCTTTACGAAATATTGCACCTACATATCTACTCGCCCACAAAACACAGGACCTTCGTTAGCCTGTGTCGTGAGTACAACAAAAAAGGATCTAGCAATAATTCTATTATTAGGTCGGGTAACCAAAATACTAAGGTAGGCAGTGTCTTTCTGCCTATATGGTATTCACGCCACTGCCATTCAGCACAAACACATTTTATTTCGAATAAATCTTTACTGTATTTGTCTTACATGATTGGCTACTAATATTATAAAAGTAAATAGGTACATGTAAAATGTGTTCGCTTTCTCGCGAAAACTGCTGAATGGATTTTTACGAAATCTTGTTATGGAACTAGATACCTATAAACATGGGTTGGACTATATTTTTATCCCGAAATTCTCACGGGAACTGCAGGGAGTAACACCGCGAGGCACAGCTGGTATGAAATAAATATATTGAAGCATCTATTCTTGAAAGCTATACGTTGTAATGTTATCAGTCGTGATGAATAAAACAATGAAAGCTCTAGGTCATTTCATTTCTCACACTGGCCGGAAACGTTATAAACCTCTGCCATATAAGTTCCTAGTTTCCGCCCACGTCTTCGTAGGAAGTTTTCGTGCTATGTTCAGAATTAACTACTGGAGATAAAAGTCTTTATGAATATTTAAAGTGAGCTAATAAAATGATAGAAGTAAATACACTTCACGCCTTTTAGTCTCAAAGACGGGAGGGCAGGGGCACTATCTAATGCCCATGGTTCATTTAACTAAACGCGTGACACGGGGTGGGGGGGGGGGGGGTCATCGCTGTTATTGTCGTAGCTGTATTTGGGTATATACATGTGGTATGCGGATTTCATCACGATGTTGTTCCTTACCGTATCAGCGTTGCATAGCATAAATAAATCCTTTGATAGTGCCTGACCACTAGGCCACAGATTACTTTGAAACAAATATCATATTGCTATCTACAGAGTAATTTCAATTGATACAATAAAACAGTTTATACAGTCCAGTCTAGACAAATGCTTTTTATTATTTTTATGTGTCTTGGAAGTCAAGTTTAAATCACAAGTCTACTTGTATGACATAATATTATGTATATGAACCTCTACAAAAAAGGATACGAACTTATTATGGATGTGCCTCTTTTGTCATCGATTTGTGATCAATGCTTATAATATTGCACGATGAATTCTGATGTGATGTTTAAATTCTCTAAAGGAACAAGTCAGTTAAATTATTTGCTTTGTGAAGTTTGATCAAAGTTTGCCTTTCAGCGAATTATCCGTCGTTGTCACATTGACGTCACATAGTGTTGAGTTAACACAATGTGAAATACCTACTAGACATCTAAAACAACATTGCTAGAAAATAGATACATATAGCAGATGCTCTAGGTTATTAGTACAGTAAATCTGTGTTAACTGTACCTAATAGTTACTACGATTTGTCGCTCACGAACTATTACTGTAAAACGTATTACGTGTTGTTTTTTTTTCTGTAGGACAAAATTAACAGCAATAATTCTCTTGTCTATGACATTGTGACCCCTCCCGCGTAGCTTCGTGTGCTCAGAAAAATCATGTGTTACCTACCATATGATGTGGGTTGCCTCAGCCTGAGATGATTCACAAATCACAATGGCACGTCCCACGCGTTGGTTAAAAAAGGCGTTTTAAAATTAGGTCAGAATAGTAAATTGAACTGTGTGACTGAAGAAGCTATTTGTAAAAAAATAAACACGTGTGCGTTTTGTCATTTATGTTTTGGTACACGGATCTGTGTGACACTTACAATTTACACTATAATATTATCTTATGCATATAAAATATTAATGCGGATGTGTATCGTTCTTCCACGCAAAAGTATCGGTTGAATTTTGATGAAAATTTGTATTGTAAAAAAGGGAATAATGGAACCAGGTTTAGTCATATGACTTTTAATTTTGTTTCCGCTCTCACGGTAAAGGTACAAGAGTTAAGTGAGCTCTAATCGCCATGGGCCCAGCACCTATCTTAGGTATACGTTGGGATAAATTGGCTTAATTATAATATGTACCTACGCATTAATTTTGCAAGTCCACCTTGCTGCTTGGAGCTTGTGATTCCATTTTATTGTGTCGCTTAACTTCTGAAATTGTTTGTTATCACGCACGCCAGCAGCTACAATATATGAAAAACTCAGATTACTTCAACCTAAAAAATACATAAGAACTGCAATTCACTTTTGTACATTTACTCGCGATAACGTGACATAAACTAAACTTTA
This sequence comes from Conopomorpha cramerella, assembly GCA_012932125.1. Lineage (NCBI taxonomy): Eukaryota > Metazoa > Arthropoda > Insecta > Lepidoptera > Gracillariidae > Conopomorpha > Conopomorpha cramerella. Next base: position 1,828 of record SJJU01009057.1, on the reverse strand, counting down.
ACAAAAATCAAAGACACAATCACTAGTGCTTTGGCTAACTAGTTACCTACTTAAAATTCTATGGCTTTTATGCTACTCCCGAAGCAAGACTTTATTTCTTTATGAGATCGGCAAGGAGGCCATCTTGGTCGGAGTAAGTAATTCTTCTCCGCCTTTTCCTTGGTCTGACACGAGCGTTGGTATAATTTGATCGACTTGAGATTTAGACAGATTGCAGTGACATGACGAATCAACAAAAACTTTGTAAATAATAATTTGATTTGTTTTGTCCTGTTTCTTTGTACTTTACGCTAGGCATTACGTAATTGTGATTTTAAAATGGTATTGTGTTTCTTTTTCGCTTCAGTTATTTTGCATATTATGAAAGAAATAGATACAAAAACATATCCATAGCGGAAAGAGGCTTAGTTTTCAAAATTAAACTTATGTATCTCCGTGTATAAACATGTCAAGTAAAAGTTGTCAAAACTTACAGTAACATTAATTGCCATTTAAATTTCGAATTTAACTTGTATTTGTAACTAGCTGTACCGCGCGGTGTTACTCGCGTTTTTTATCCTTCCTTCGTCAAGTAGCTTTTATCCATTACAAACATCCATCATACAATTCTTTCCTCTCTATAATATTATAACAATTAATTTCGACCAACATTGATTATCATAAAAACGGTTCTAGTGATTTAAACTTAAAGGATTGACATATATACTTTCGTGGACATTTTTTTAGATCATTTTAAGAGGAATAATTATTTCATACATATATTTTTGGTATCTTGAACCGTTTTCGCAACGCACGCAACGGAAGCCCTCAAGGATTAATAATTTTCCTCGATTTTTTTCACATTTTCCATTTTTCTTGCCTCCTAATAGTTGCAGCGTGATGTTATATAGCCTAAAGCATTCCTCGATAAAACAAAAAGATTTTTTCAATTCGAACCTCAATTCCTGAGATTAGCGCGTTCATACAAACAAACTCTTCAGCTTTATAATATTAGTATAGATTTGTCAAACCACACCACGAAGGGCACTTAGCAATTTATGGAGTTCGTTTTCTTCGACAAGTTAGTGTTGTTGTATTGTAGTGCAGCCTGTACCGGCACTTTCTTGCCCGATGGTTATAATTACATCTTTGAAAAGTCGTCCTATGTTCATATATAATTCTCTTATAACAGTAAATTTATGTTTTTCGCTAGGTTATTTCTAGCTCAGCGTTCAAAATTCATTGTACATGCAATCATTTTATAAGTCATAATTGATAGATCCATATACTTTAGTTGTTATCTATAACAACAAAAGTGAAAATTAAAATAATTATACCTAGTACACGATACTATTTATTACCAAAATAGCTGTAATAAATATAGACAGGAAATTAACTAATTAGATAATTTTACGAATTGTTTGTTGTTAGTGGAAAAATAAGTTTAATGTTTTAAAAGTAGGGTAGTTATGAAATATCTGCGTTTCGTTCCAAGCTCCATCACTTAGTGGCCAGACCGTGGGTCCGTCCAAATTGTTTTTATCCCCTGATCACGGTCCATGGCAACGCTACTTGTGAGCCCATTTGGCTCGTACCTATGTCTAATTAGTTGTTTAGTATTTTCAGACATCTACCTGCCATATACCTTATCGCAAACGACCGTCGTGAAATTTCCTCGCCTTTTTAAATAATAGGGTACTTTTTATCCCGAAAAAAAAGATATTCCCGAGGGAAAACAAAAATATTCCTTTATACCGTAATTACTAATATTATAAAAGTGAGTTTGTTTGTTTGTTTGTTCCGCTTTCACGCCGTAACTACTGAACCGATTGCTTTGAAATTTTGCAGA
>SJJU01009056.1:0-22088 GCA_012932125.1 Conopomorpha cramerella | reverse complement strand
TATATATGTGTATATATATATATATATATATGCGCTGCATTGCAATGCATACATACGATTTTTTTTTGAGGTTAAGTGTTAAGTAGGTAGGTATTCAAGGGAAATAATCACCTGTTAGGATTGACAACGACTTTTTGACCAATATCGAGACTGACAAGCTTTCCCTTTTTAATGACGGTCCCGCTGAGCTCATGGCCCAATGGCAGTCGTTTGGACTTTGTCGCTGGAAACTCACCCTGAAAATATAAAAAATAATGGTAAGTTAAAACTACGGTATAGCCGTTACACGTAAGCAAAACTAGTGTCGCTTGATCGAAACGATTCCTTGCTTAGGTCCGAACTCGCACCAAAAACTAGACTTCCTAGACTTTCCGAAACTGACGATTAGAATAAAAAGAGACAACAATATGGACGGTATGAAGGAGTGAGAGAAAATACTTTCTATCCCTTACTGCGTAGCAGTGTATTTCAGGAACCAAATGGTCAAATTGGTAGTAAAAGACAGTTTGGATCCAGAAGTACCTCGAATTCCATTTTGCTGAGAAAAAGAAAGTCTAAAGGTGGAAAGTGGAAGTTCCTTGAAAATCCCACCAAGGTGGAAAGGACTTGCTTCATTCATGTGAGTCGAACATACGCAGCGCCATCTATAATAATTATTAAACTTAACTACTGATTTAGGTTTCCTCGATCCAACCAAACATTGACTTTTCTATACTCCCCTACATGATAGGTACAAACATAATCTAGGTAGTTATATACCCATGAAAGTATGCAGATATAACTAAATAGGGAACTAATCTATATTTATCTTAATTGACCGGTCTTGTAGATAAACAATGTTGCAAAGTGGTTGTAAACATAAACATTGTAGGTATCTACACAAATTATCTAAGCTAGATACTTAAATTAGATGTGCACTGTAAATATTGCATTTAAGAATTTACAGTCCAGTTTAGAAAAAACCTAAACAAGTAAACCAGTACAGTTCCTAATACTGCACGCAAACTCGGAGATCACAAGAAACCGATTTAGACAAACATATTCTAAATTGATGAACTTGACTGTAGGCTCTTCTCCCCGATTGTTAGTGCGACAAAATAGATTAGAAGTAGAAAATTTAAAAACATAACAATCATAACAGAAGAAAGCAGCTCACCTGAATGATGTGGAGGTCGGTGCCGCACACCCCCGCGTATGCTACCTTGACAATGACATCATTCTCCGACTGGATCTCTGGGATTGGCCATTTATTCTCGTATTTCAGCGTTAAAGTTTTTCCATCAAAGACTACAGCTTCCATTTTGTTTCTAAAATATAATTAAGCAGGTATGTATACTGCGTGAATAAGGACCCCGCGCAATGGTCTTAGAAACGTTGCTGGGCTCGTCAATATGACCAACTTTTACTATGGCGACAATGCAAAGATTTTTTGACAACAATTTTTTGCCTTGGGAGATTACATTTTGTATGGGGATTGATTTTTGCACGTTGTCTCCATAGTAAGTTGTTCACATTGACCAACCCAACAACGTTTCTAAGAACATTGCTCGGGGTGCTTTTACACTTTGTATTGATTAATTTTAATTCCAATACCCTACAACAATGCGAAAAGTTTAGTCTTGTAGCCTCGGAACATCGAAAGAAATCAATCCGAGTTGTAGTCAGTAATTGGATAGGTGACCGTTCAAAAAGGTAGAGAGAAAACTTATTTCTTTATTTATTGACACTTAATGCAAAAGCATTTTCTAACAGTCAACCATACATTGCAGTTTAAAAAAAATAGGGGGTGCCAGGATCCCACATCCCCGCACTTACCGAATCGCAACCATCACCTAGGGTCCACCGCTTTCATTTAGTCTTTACATACATAACTGCCCATTCATTATAAGTAATAAAAAAACCATTACCTGCTTAGTTATAAACACTTGCGATGTGTTCAGACCGACGGAGATCACCTACTGACGCACATTTGAGACCTCGTCTTCTTTATGTAGGCAGAGAAATGGTAAACAGTTTGTATTATATAACTGATAAGGGCCATTGGAGTTAGGTATGTGCTACTAACTACGCGTTCCTCCGCGGTTCCGGTCTTTGATAAAGCTCTGATATTATATTTAGTCCATTTAAGATGCTTACCGCCGTAGTCATAAATATGTTGAATAAGTAGTTAACGTATATCTACTTACAGTAGAGTTGTTCTATTTTTTTTAAATAACTTTATTATCTCGTAATTTAGGAGATAGGAACCTAGTAGTCGTGTAGGCGTTAGGAAAATTAGTAGGAAATTCTAACTTCATAATCACGTTTATTTAATTATGACGATAGTATTGATGTTTGTTCTTCAAAAGCACGCATATACTAACTATGGCAAAACTCTGCAGTACCTGCAGTAGATTATAGATCCAGCATATTAGGTGAAAAAACTTTGTACATAAATTACAAACTGTAAACATACTGTACAACATCCTTTGTTTGTTGTACTTTACATTCACACTTTTTTCAGGCTTCAACTGGTTATGCTATGATCGTAACTGTCTACGCAACTATTTTGTCCAATTATATATAATTGTAATTATAATTTAATGATCTAAAACAGCATTTTCTTTGGACGAATTGGTAGAAACAGATATCATTACTCATTCTATGTACCTAATATTTCACGTATATTTTATTTATGTATTTAAGTAATATTTATATTCCTACCATGTTTAATTCTATTCCCAACCCATTTTTTATATTTATTAGCAATAATATTGAATATTTTATTTTAGTTTTAAGTTTTTACCAGATTGCGCCACCAAAAGACTAAAATGTAAAGCATAGGAGGACCCCACAACTCAGGACTACCTACAGTGGAGGTCATTGTTAACCCTTAGCATTTAAGTGAAAATTCTAATAAAGATTTGATTTGATTCTAATCTTAAAGCTCACTTCTTACTTTATCAGACCTAATATTTAGATGGCTTTATGTTTTTATTATATTTATATTTAAGGGTGGCCTACATAGGTACTTATAAATATTAATTAATGAAATTGCAATACATCGGGTAAGAGTCGATTTACGAAATATCCAGAGTCCAATGTAGTTATTTTTTCTGGGATAAGATATAAGCAATAAAAACTGCCAATGTCTAAAGTAGACTTGATGGTTTGATAAGTTGAATGCACCAGTTCAGATATTATAAACGTCAGTTCTGTATATATGTAGGAAATTTTTGATATTATGTCATTTTATTATTAAGATAATACACTATTTGTTTATTTTTTTATTGTCGGTACACATGTCAAATGTTATCAATGAAGAATTTATAATTACAGGAATGTTACAGCAAAATGGAATATAATTCAAGAAAATTTACACACGCTTAATAACGTTCAATTGGTCATTAGGACTAGATTGATATTAGGATATGCAATAATTTTAAAGAAAAACGAACTGACTTGAACCTGTACTAGTGACACCCCATACAATTTTCTTTTTAAATATCCCTCGATTTATCGGGTATTGCCATCATTATACTCTGATTTCCTTATCATGGGACCATCTTGGAAATATCCTATTTCCAAGAAAAATAAAAATCGGCTCGGAAAAAGAGTCCCATTCGAGAGATCTCGACTGCAAGGCAAGTAAGTATCCGACCAACTAGACCAAATTTACAAAAAAAATAATTTAAATCGGTTTATAAACGACGATGCGAAAACACATGAAAATAGCATATGGGTATGCGGTCGAATTGAGACAGACACCTTTTTTGAAGTCGCTTAAAAATGCAAGAAAACATGAGATGCACTACAGTTTACAATAATTCAGTGGTTGTAGAACTCGTCTATTGTAATAGCCGACTCCCCGGGTGCATGGAGTCGGATAGCTATTCGCTTTTTTACTTGTAACCATTACATAATCATTAAATTTTATAAAGTTTGTTTTTTCATATTGATTGATTCGAGTTTAAGGGTGCGTACAGTAACTTTGACTCAAATCGTTAAATTAAAAAACAAATTGTTATCCCAAAATTTCAATATTGTACTCTATTCGGTCCTAATATTGGGTGCGGAGGGTAGTTTTTGACACGCACCAAACGATCCTTTTGGCACTATAGGGTAGGTAACTCAATACATAGTAGGTATACAACAAATTCGCCTCCCGCTGTTTGTCCCTATGTAGGTATGCTTAGACCTTTAATACTATGCAATAGCGGTATTTGTAGTAGATAGTGTGATTAATGAGGAATGTTTATATGTACGCTACATGCATATTATAATAGTAGGGAAGCTATAGTCCGTTCATTATCTCCGCAGAATTTATGTAAACAAAAATTTGGTTATTCATAGAGTAAACGTTTCCACGGCTCAGTTTAAAAGAGGTGAATTAATTAATCCGTTAATTGGTTAAAATCTGTCGTATTACACAGAATGATTCAAAATATTAGCTAATACACGGGAAATAAGTCTCATTTTGAATATCATGCATGACCAGCCATGGTTTTGTTGTTATTTTGCCTGTTTCAATTTTATAGTTTGCCTGCATTTTTAATAATATTCTTTAGACGTTTGTTATGATGAAAATGGCCTCGCCCTTGCACTGCATTAAAAAGTTGAACAATCACTGAAAGTTTGTTCACACAAATTCTCTCGGTGAAATGAACAGATTATAGGTAGGTAGAGTAAATTGACAGTTCATAAACTTTGAAAACCGCTGATTTGTTGTTTACGTCATTTCTCCGGAGATAATGTAGACTATATGTTAATAATGTACCTATATTGGTAAAACAACGTTTGCCGGGCCATCTAGTATTGTCTAAATTCTATTTTGCTAAATATTCAAGGTACGATCAACAGATGATATTCATGACTTTACAATAACAATTCACTCCAATATTCAATTAAGTTGAGAAGACATTACAATGGGGAATTATCGACCGGTAGTACAAAAATATATTGGATGGCATTAGAATAGTCACTGGGCGTTTTTTTTGTTTTAAAGAACATGGCTCTACGCCTATCACTACTAACAGTAAATTAAAAAATTCTGCCTCTGTTCTATTAAAACAAGCCAGACAACTTCGACCTTTAATATCAGCATCACTTTGCGAAAATAAGTGAGCAAAAAAAATATTTCAATAAAATTTGATAAGAGAGACGCTTATCTAGAAATTAATTGTGAAACCCTCGGGCGATATTAGCGACATTTCAAAATAAAAGAAAGTATTTTAAGCTGTCAGATGGTTGTCAAATAATTCCCCATTATCATTAGGAACGATATTGCTTGAATTCGTGTTAGCTGACACTGACAGATTGACAAGTGTTTTGACAGCTTCGACAAGATGAAGTGTACGAAGTCATGAATGGAATTGTTTGACTATACCCAAATTAAATAGAAATGTTATTACTTCACATTTTATTTTATTAACATAAAATGACTATAACAATGATCTCTGATAACAAAAAAAATTAAAGTACACTAGTACAATAGTTTTTTACAGACATTAAATAGTAAATAGTACCTAATTTGGACAAGATTATACACAAATTATTATAACATTATTGGCGTAAGACTGAACTTAAGCTGTAAGATAGGATTTCTATTTCATATACATTATACACTAGACAAAGCTTATGTCATAAATGAGGCAGTATGCAAAACTTATGTAATAAAAGCCCATTAAGTTAATTTATTCTTACATATTTGTCGTTACATTATCACTTCATAAACAACATTAAACACTGGTTAAGCGTACTTGTGTCTACTCGAATAAGTAAACATTATCTCTACATATTTATATTACGTATAGACACTACAGTAGTTGCAAAACAATTTCTATCAAGGGCTGGAACACGTATATCACATTACAGAGCACTTATGATTACAACAAACACATTTGCATCCCCACATGTTATTATTGATCGCTCGATAGGGATAATAATGTATAACGCCCACAAAACTTTCCCGTGAAAAACTAAACATTAATAGGTACAAAATTAAGAATGACTAAGCGTTTACATACGACATATGTATCACATACTAAGTTACCAGAAGGGGCACCAACCCACGTAGCACTGGCATAGGTTTTCGTTGCTAGTCGCCTGCTGTATGAGAAGATCGACTTGCTTCTGGACCGTCACCGTTTCATCTATATGAGGGAAGTCTCGTCCCGTCAGTTTGTCTTTGACGCGGTTGACTATAGTTCTGGCTTTCTTGTTGAGGTTGGTTTCGGTGGGGGGGTCGAGTGTGTCGGCGGGCGCGGGCGCGGGGCGGGCGGGGCCCGCGGGGAGCGAGGCGGGGGGCGAGGCGGAGGCGGCGGCCGACGAGGGCACGGACACGTCCGCCTTGGACCGCTTGCCGGCGTCTATCAGTCGCCAGTTCAACAGCGGGTCGTACACGAACGCTTCCAGTACGGCCATCAAGCTATCCTTGTGCCGGTGAAGCACTTCCATCACGGACTCGCACGTGCGACGGTAGGTGCCCTCGATGCCCGTTACCTGATGAACATGATATCATAGTCAGTTTTTGTAAGTCGTCGAATATTTGGCATATTATGGGATTTTCGTGCTTATGATATATTTCGTGAACTGTCATCACTGTCACACTTTTCAAACAAAGTTTGTCAGAAAAACGTCAAAGAATATTCCCCATTGAATATCACAGAAATTAAGTGTTAAGTTGAGCCACATGTGTATATTTCGTTCCAAATAACCTGGATGGAAGTTACCTGATGTACCTGATATACAACGGCTTCACATATCCTGTCCACTTCACTGAAAATTATAGACGTCGAAAATTTAGATCTGCTTTTGCCTTAGTTTATACCGATTGTCTCACTCGTTTGAGCAGGAGGGTACAAGGTCCGCTTTTATTTTTTATTTTAGGACAACCCAGGAAATGTCATCTCATTCAAACAAAAAAAAATCGGTTCTTAAACGGGCAAGCAAACAGAAAATTCTACCGTAGATATACGGTAGAATTAAGACAGATTCTTTTTCGAAGTCGCTTCGAAAACTGATTATTAACATATACCTACGAAACTATTTAAACTTTCACTTCATTATATGCAACAAAATATCATACCTCCATAGCGTTGATGAGCATACGCGTCAACCGGAACGGTATTTTCTCTGGGAACTTGTCCCTCACGGCTGCCACCTCGAAGCAGTCTCCGAAGTCTATATGCAGGAACTTCCCAGTCACGCGATCCAACATTATATTTGATGGATGCCTGTCTCCCAGGCCCAGGATGTATCCCACCATGGACATGACGGCTAGGGAGCGGGTGTAGTTGGTCCGTCTCTCGAACCAAACTTCCGATGAGGGACTTTTTAGCCACAGCAGCTTGGCGAGGTCGTCGCCCGCTGTGTGCTCCAGTGCGTGCTCGAATACTTCCACCTGAGGAAATATTGTTGTTGCTTAGCAAAAGGAAATACACCTGCAATCACTCGAAACTAACCTACGCGATTTTTTTGTTTCTTTAAATAAATTTTAATAAAGACCACCATCCAGCCTGGTGTAAAGTAACGATGTGGTATATACAGGTGTAGGTAGATGGGACTTAGACGAATCAAACAAGCCTAACATGCCCATAGAAAAGTATCACTGGTGTTGAGATATATCCAATTTTAGGTAATATTGGCTATATATTTTTACCTAAAATTGTCTATCTCACTGAAAGAACAGGAAACACAGACTGAAGACGCAATCTGATGTTACCCACAAAAAAAATTAAGTCAGTTAAAGTCTTTGTAAGCAAATTAAAAACCCAACGGTACCTAAAAGGTATATAGGTAATCTGTTAGTTTATTTTTAAACCTCACCTTTTGCATCAGCATCAACTTCTCAAGGTCGGAGGCCATTCTAAGCATTATTTTGTGTTCAATATTGAGCATACACTTCCTCTTCTCCCGGTAGTCCCTTATAAGAGTGTGGAGTGTGTCGCAGTGAGGCACCCAGCCAATCAGGCCCGAGTTAGTCGACAATGGTATGACCGCGTATCTCTGTATGGCGAGATCCCTTCTAAATGTGTCAGGGTCGGCTTGAAGTAACGTGTTGACGAGGCCAAACAGTTGCATTACACGCTCGTCCTGCCGCAAATCCTCGTGACCTTTTAGTAGGAACATGTAGTCCTTGCCATTTGAACCGCGTATGCATAGACGCCGGGGACGTTGCTTCGATGTTATAACCTGGGAAGAAGTAACAAATTAAAAGTGTTATTCATCTTACATAATTTACTTGTCAATAATCCCTAATCTTGACAACATAACTTTTATAAATATTACTCTTAGATTCGTTTTAGCCTAACAGTTGTGGTTTACACAGACAAATGGTAAGTAATTCCTGTAGCTCATTTAAGAAAGATAATTTAATAATCTCGTATAGAATGTACGAAAATTTAACGTTAAGTAACTTTTTCAACTCATTTTCTCAGTCTGTTCGCATACGGAAGAAACACAAACAAAACAATGTGAGTCAAGTTGGTCGTTATAGTTTTTACTAAGAATCTTATCAAAGATTTATGTGGGTTAGCCATCTATCACCGATACCATTACTAGTTGTCCGATAAGTTAACAAAAAGAGTCCTAGAATTACTATGACACTGTGTGTGGTTTAGATTGAATCTTGTCCAAAGAACTCGCGACATACCTGCAAACTGCCCTGTATATTGGCAATACGTATGACCTCCTGGTCGGGCACGTATGAGCCTGGCACGGCCAGCTCCAGGTCCCGGCAGTTCTGCAGCCGCGGACTCACGTACTGGAGCTCCAGTGACGTCAGCTGTGGCAGCTGGCGACTGATGCGACGGAACACGTGGTAGTAGAGGTCCCACGCTTGGTTCAAGTCGCGCTCGTGACCAGACTCCTAGTTACAGATGTTGTAATGCAATATCCGCGGTGATGTTTCACAAACTATGTTACGTTACGTGGAAGTAATGCTCCGGTTAATAAGGTACACTATTCAAAGTTTACCATGAATGTTAGATATATTTTGTGCATTCAGGTGTGGTGAGATCCTCTGACCTGAACTTCTCTAAGTTCAGGTCTTCAATTTCTATAGAAATACCATGTAAGTGGCCATGGGTGTACCATGGGTGGCAAGGACGTATATTTACAGAGAAGCCTAAAACAAAACATAGTGGCATGCAATTGGAGAGGCCCTAAGTTCAACAGTGGACAAATAGTCTGATGATGATGATGATGAGCATACCTTATAGCGGTTGCACCAATCCAGAGCCTCGTTAAGGTCCCTGCCGTAGGCCTGGTTGAAGGAGACCTCCTTCATGGTCTGCGGGCCGCGCTCCAGCGTGGCGTGAAGTGGTTCCAGGGTCTTCACCATTCCCTTCACGTCCTTCTCCGTGAAATACAGACTGTAGGAAGAATAATATCTGTTAGGTAGTAATTAAGTATTTGGCCGTCTGTCCGAGTCATCGTCTTCGTGGTTGTATGGTAACAACAACCTACACACATGGCAGCGAAACTGTTGTGCCTATACATATCCTATTTCAAGCATAACTCTGTTAGCCGTCGCCCAATGACGAGCGCCCGTGACCTGAGTAATTGACAGCCGACTACAAATTAGTTTACCATCGGTTTGGACAAGCCAATTCTCCATAAACAAGCAAACACTTCACGCATTTTTTTAAACCCAAAGTGGGGCAGGCAGATGCACTTGGAAAGCAAATGACCACGGTTAACAACGTATATATCCAACGTGACAGGAGGTGAGCCCGTCGCCGTTATAGGGTTTACACACTGAAATAAAGTAAAATGAAATCTTACCGTGACGCTTCTTCGAGAGCCTCGTGCCACTGCTCATGCCACAGGATGGCGACTCGGATCAGCTCCTCAGAAATCATGGCCGCCTGATTCACCAGGTTACTGGAGTGAGTGCACATTGACTTCAAAATCTGATTGGCGGCATTCTTCCGCGCCACAAACGAAGACTTCGACGCCACCGTCAGCGGGTACACGAAGGCTTGAGGGTGCGTCTTTCCAATATCAATGAGCAACGAGTGAATGAGCTTTCCGACCAGCGCCCGCGGCGTGTCTATTCTGGCGATGAGCTGCGGGATGACCTGCAGCCACACGTTGATCTCGATGGTGCGGATGCCGTCCACGATGGCCTCGTGCACGGGCGGGTGGTGGCCGTAGTCGAACCACAGGGTCAGCAGTCGCAGCGTGTCCTGCAGCGAGCTGCCGTGCGACAGGTTGATGGACTTGAAGAACCCCTCCACGGCCGGCACCGTGTGCTGCTGGATGTACTCGGGGCTGGCCTTGCGCTCGCCGGCCGCCGCCGCCGCCACCGCCGCCACCGCCGCCGCCTCGTTGCTCGCGTCCTGGTGCTTGAAGAACAGCACCGTCTCAAAGTTCATGTAAGCCCACGCGTGCCACGCCTTGTACCAGTCGGGAGCGAGCCCGGTCGCCGCCTCGTAGTTCCTCAGGATCTCCGGAATGGAAACGTCGTTGATGCCCAGTAACGACTCGCACCAGGAGCCCAGTTTCAAGTGGCAGCGGGCGAGCAGCCTGCAGTATTCCGGGTCGTCGGTCTCCGCCGATTCGACGTACCTCTGCAGCTGGTCGTAGGCCAGTTGCTTGTCGCCGGCTACCCACAAATGTTTCGCATATGCCAGCGTGAGTCTCGGCTCGTGGGTGGGCAGGGGCGATGTTTTGTGCTTGCTCGGGTCCGTTCCCAGCAACATAACTAAGGTTTTGTGTGCTTGGCCTGGAGCGCCGCTCTTTCGACAAAGTGAAGCGAATTTGAGCCAAGTGTTTATATCTTCTTGCGGTGTCAGCACGAGGCTGCGCACTTGCAAAATCTTTCTCCAGTCCTCGACTAATCGTTGGCCGCCCTGAAGCCTCAGCCACCACGCTTTGCGAATAGACTCTCTTCTTTCAGGTACCAACTTGTAGGTGACTACTTCCTCCAGCTCGGCCAATAACTGCGCGTTGACGAGAGCTCCGTACGCCCTCTGGTAGCTTTCCCCGGCGACAGCAGTCAGTTCACTATCCAGAATGTTTCTGGCTTGCTCCACAAATTGCTTTGAAAGATCCCAATTGCCATCGTGTATTGCTAGGACGGCTCTGTAGAAAGCTCCGTCCTGACTGTTTTCGGGTAAACAGTTGACGTATTTAGCCATGGAATGCCATTCCTTAAGACCCCAAGCGGCTGCTGCTGCGATTCTTGCTGACTTGTGTTGTTCTTCTTGGTTCATATTGCTCCACCTATCGGACACTGTTTCATACAACTTGCCCCACTCACCAAGAGCTTCCAAGCATCTCATTTGACCGAGATTAGCTTCTACATCCCCCGGTTCTTTTATCAATTTATCGCCGTAAAGATTTAGAGCTTTCTCCCAATTGTGCAATTTCTCATACCAACGTATTTGAACTTGCAAGCTCGTATCACCCGCTTTTCGTTGAGCCATCACTCTCTCAAGCAGTCCTTCGGCAGCTTCTTTTTGTTGCAATTTGTTGTTTATGTGAATCAGAGCTTCAACTACTTGTGACGTAGCACCGCTACGGAACTCTTGTTCCTGTTGAAAAAGTAATTTTTCAATAAATATAATAAAATTATGATCCTATGAACAATAGGAAAGTGAATTTTTTAACACTATTTCATTTCAACCTTTATTTATTTTATTTGGGAAGTCAACAAGTTACATAACGAAAAATCCTATAAATAAAGACGTAAACATTGTTATCTTAAAGGCTATCACAGAAAGTGTAACTTAATAATATAATAATAACTAGCTGATCTGGCAAACGTTGTTTTACCAATATAATTTATAGCCTATATGTTATTCTAGTTTATAAGCTACAATACTGCCAAGTTGCATCAAAATCCGTCCAGTACTTTCTGCGTGAAAGAAGAACAAACATCCATCCATCCATACATCCAGACATCCATCCAAACTTTCAAATTTATAATATTAGTAGGATAATAAACATACCTTATAATGAAGCGCCTTAGCGTACGCGCGGCACAGCATGGCCCTCTCGCCCAGCAGGTGTGTGGACAGCGGCAGAGCCCCACCACACTCGCAGTGCTCCATAAACTCCGCCAAGTTTAACACGGTGTGAGCCAACTCTGGGGCGTCCAATGCTGTGAGCGCCTGCTCTAACGCACTGGCCAGTTCTGCCCGAGCTGAGCTGTCTAACTCAGTCCAGCACGACACAAAGGCAGCGTTGAATAGATCGCGGACTAGTTGAGAGTAATTGTGCGCGAGGGCCAAGCACGCTCTGCAATGTAAAGTTGTCGTAGAAATGAGTTTTCTAAAAAATAAATCTATCAAAGTTAGTGAGAAACGAAAGAGTTGCAACTACGTTACGAGGGTCATGTCAAATGAAGTTAGATACTGTATTGTCATTTGATCGATACTGGCCAGTTATACACCATTGTAAAATTTGCTTATAAATTCGGATATGGGACATTCGAAAAATGTTAGGATTCCTTTTTTAATTATTATTTTCTGGCTAATATTGGAGCTCACTCGACGTGATTTTCGTGTTATGATTTATTATGATTTTAAAAAAGGTTTAAAACCTCAAGAGTGTTTTGAACTTTTTGTTTCAACTTTAGGCGAGTCTGCTTGTTCACGTGCAACTGTTTTTAATTGGTTTGCTGTATTTAAAAGGGGACGAGAGACATTTGAAGATGTGGCGAAGACCGGACGGCCGCCAACCGCAGTCACTCAAGATAACGTACAGGCTGTGAAAAAAAATGTTCTTGCGACCCGACGAATCACATATGCAGAGCTCGAGCGTGAACTGGGTATTGGATCAGCAGCATTGCAAACTATAAAGCATAATCATATCTGTCCCTTCATAAGCGTTGTTCAAGGTGGGTGCCGCACAAACTCACCGATTTGCAAAAAGACAAATTTATGATAGATAAATTCGACGCTGCGCTGGCGAGAAAAAAATTTATATGATATACTTACAGGTGACGAAACATGGCTATATAACTACGACTCCGAAACAAAGCGACAGTCCACAGTATGGTGTTTTTGAAGATGAGCCGACGCCAACAAGCCGAAGTACACAAAAACAAATTATTGCCTCATTTTTCCGCAAGACGTATTGCTTGATAGTGCTAGAAGATCAAAGGACAGTTAACTCCGAGTGACAGTTTGTGCCCCGAGAGTACTGTCAGCTTGGTGTGACAAGTGGCCTATTTGGAAGACTGTTTCAGCTCAAAAAATGTGACTACCCTGCCCCACCCGCCATATTCCCCCGACCTAGCTCACTGCGATTTTTACTCATTTCCCAAAATTAAAGAAAAATTAAAAGGAAGGTGATTTGAGAACAAAGAAGGGGTCTGAGGTGTCTAAAGAAGAGTAGTCATCGGTATTTTCTAAGTGGTATAGACGGATGGAAAAGTGTATACGTGTTCACAGTGACTACTTCGAAAAAATAGATAGCTGTAATAAAGCATAAAGTCGGTAACTTTTGAGTATCTAATTTCTTTTGGCATGACCCTCGTAGTCTATGATTGTTCGTCTTCAGACTAGCTCCTTTTTTAAATCTAGCGTCATTACGCGACTCGTTGTGAGCTCGGTAATGACGCTAGATATTGTTACTTGCTCAAAATTGGTCTATTTCATCATTATAAGAGCTATTACATACAGATGTACAGTATCATAACATAAAGCTTGATGAAAGTCATATATGATTTTAAAAACAAAAGTATACGTCCCCTGCTCGAATTTATTTCTTTTACTGGCCTGAAGAACCGGGAAGAAACTGGCAACCGAACTAAAGTAATATAAATAACATTTCAATCCCTGGACTTTTTTACATATTCATTCACCAGTCACCGCGTTTGACGCACTCGCTATAAGCTCAAGTATTTCGTCAGTTTCATACCAATTACCGTATCGTTTACACATAGTTCACAGTTAATATGTGTCATTGTAATATTGTCATGTATGGAATAAATGTCTCAGACATACATCAACTAACAGTCAATAAGGTGCAGTGCAGACGACACCGTCCATAACGCAGTTTTTAGTCTGTGAAAATAGAACCTATGGAATTATATAAAAAAACATAAACGACGGAGCATAAACGACGCGCAAAAAGTCGAGCGCACAAAAACTCCGTGCAATTCGGGCAGTCCGCGCCGCGCCGCTCCGCGCACAAAGTGAGCGAAAATAATAGAACGTTTTCTTCAATATGCACTAACGCAGACGGCGCACACCTTAGTCTTCACTCAGCTTTTGTTAGTGATAACTACAACGTTCGCAAATACCATGGCACAAGAGATCGATGTTAATAGAAGAAATACAAAACAGACCAGCAATTTATGATACTTCTAAGGCAGAATATCATGACAGACTACTACTATATAAAAAGAAAAATATGTGATGAAGTATGCTGTAATGTTTATTTACCTGTACTTCAATAATACATCGCGATCTCTGTGCGATTTCCATAGCGTCCACGTCCCTACACATCTACCAACAGAATTATCAAAGTTGTGCTTTGAATTCTTGAATAATTGAACGAGCTACTTTTTGTGCGCTATGCAGACTTTATGTGCGCCTCAACCTCGTTCTCACAAAGTCTTTCGTCTGCGCTGCACCTTAGGTAGACATTTAAACTAGCATCAGAAATATAGGTAAAAAAATACACAATATGGGTTATTTTACGGCCATTCCACTCGCACGTTTCTCATTTCCCTTCGACGTACTTGTGAGAGTTTGGGAATGGGAAATGACCAAAAAATTCATTTAGTTTTAAAATAGGCCTGAAAGCTTAAGGAAAACATACCTTAGCGCCGGGCTATGCGACTCAGTGAGTAGTCCAATGCTGAACCTTCGGAGCCACTCCAGCCAGTCGTCCTTGGAGACGCGGCTACTGACAGTCCACGCCCTCTTCAGGTTGTGAGCGTTCACGTACAGCTTGCGGATAGACTGAGAAGTGCTGTCGTTGGGGCCAATGCGAAACTGCTGAACATTTAAAGGTTCATTTTAGGTGACATTCAAGTAAATTTTAGTTCATCAAATAATGTCCTGATAATCATAATGATAAAATAAACAAGATTAAAAAAAATAATAACATGTCCTGGTTCATTCATTGGCTTATCAATGGCCCATGATTTGAGCTTAAATTTCGCGTAGATGTTTCAAATGTAGAGTTAGGTCGGTGATGAGAAACGGTTTTGTTTTTAATTCAATCTGCGATGGGGAGAAATGAAAGTTTAGTCAAAGTTGTGTGCAATGTCTGTCTGCTACGTTCATAAAAGGGAGAAATTTTAGTTGCATGCACAGAATATAAAACGGGCCTTCGAACACCAGAAATTCTAAAAAACTTCTTTGATGTCTGAAAACATTATATTTAAATTGGGAGTCGAACCCCTGACCCTTGTCCAAGAACCGGCGGCATGTGCCTTGATCACCAACTCGGAGGTCAACTTACCTCTTGATGATTATTCTTCGGGCGTCGTCTCGTGCTCTGGAAGTATTCGTCAGCGAGTGTGGTGGTCGACGCCGTTTTATCTAACCTCTCAATTAACGCCTCATAGTTCGGATGCTGGATCTTATGTTTTGTGATAACTTTTTGCACCAGAGGAATAAAATCTATGTACTTCCTTCCCAATTGAGATACTAAAGCGCACAGGGTGTCCATCGCCTTCGGTCGCAGAGAAGGGCACGTGTCCATACTACGGACTAAAGGATGGATTATCCTGGACACCAGCTCACTGTAATTCAACGAATCTGAAAGATAGTCGACAGTTTCCATAGCGACTTTAGCCACAGATTCCGGACAGTCGGAAGCGTCAAACAGTTTCACTATTGGTGGCAATATCAGATGCATGTAATCTTCTAAGTTATCTTCAAATTTCTGAAGCGCGACAAGCAGTTTTTCTGTCACAACTCTGTTTCGGCTTGTGTCGTGTATCAAAACTCTTAAAATTTGAGGCATGAGTTGAGGCAAGTAAACCTTAAACTCAGAGCCAAGCGCCACGGCTATGTGCTCTACCAACAAAATAAGTGTTGGTTGCAGGTAACTATTCGGAGTCCAAAACTCTTTTATTAAATCGAAAATCTTGTCCAAATAATTCCTGATGTGTTGCTTTACAATTGATATTAGTTTAGCAAATTGCGTGAAAAGAAATTCGCGAAAGTTATTGTTGTCAGTAGCACGAGCGACATAGAGTAGGCTCGGAGTTACCCGCGAGATGTAAGGCACACACTTAATGCCCAGTGATTGGAAAATAAAGGTGACCGCCTGGACGACGCTGGTGTGGTGTTGCTGCAGGGTGGGGTCTCTCAAGATTCGCATCAAAGTGGATATAACAACTGCTGGGTAGTACTCGTCGAGACCCGGCGAGGACATATTCACTAACATCTCACTGGTTGTCATCTCGAAGTTATTCTCATCAGCTTTGCTATCTGCAACTGGCACTAAACTCGAGTCTGGTTTACAGTCAATCAGTCCTCTTGTTATTTTTAATTTGTAAGGGTCTAAGGCACCTAAAAGTCCCAGAACTCGAATTGTCTCCCTCCGGTCTTTTGCCTGTTGTTCAGTTTTCAAAAAGTTTAACAGTACGTCCATTAGACTTGGATATTGCGTGTAGGGTGTTACGACGTATCCTGTCGCACTGACTAACTGACCAAATGTCCACAGGGCTATACTTCTTTTCTCTGTGGCACCAGCATCTGATAATAGCTCCAGCAATATTGGTAATAATTCTGGAAGCCATTTTCTTAGTCCACTGTTATCACCATTTATATCAGCCAAATCGCCTATGGTCTTCAGAACACTAATAACCACACCAGGATTGGAGTCCGCTTCTTTCAACTTTGGTACAAGAACATTCAATATGGTTTCCATATAAAATTTTACGAGTTTTGGAGCATGGATGATGAGATTGTCAAGCATTCTTGATGCATGTTCTTTATTTCTGCTCATGCCAGAATGTTCCAATTCAGTCAAGAACTGGATTAAGGTTTTTCGTAAACCCGGCATGACATATGCTGGATTTACAGTGCTCAATCTACCAATAGTGCAGATTGCCAATTCTCGGATCTCCAAATGCTCATCATTCATAGCAATGAATAGAAATCTCAGGTTTTCAATTTGTGCCAGATGGGAGTTGAATGTTGAATCTAAAGATTCCAAGACCCAATAACGCACTTCATAATCTGGATCTGTCACAGCAACAACTAACAATTTTCCCACAACTTCTGCAGTCAAAATAGTAAGAGTATTTGAGGGTTGATTGTTGTTCTTTATTGTTGCATCGGCCAAGAGTTTCACGGCCGTTTTGACAGCTTCAAGTCTGATCTCTTGCTGATCACTTAGCAGAAAATGATCCGAACATCTTCTGACAAAGCTAAGCAGACTGTGCTGTCCTTCAAATGTGAATGAACCCAGTGTTCTCAGAGCAAGGACAATGCCAGGTGTATCTTGGAAATCAGATGTCAAAGACATATTGCTTATCTGTTGCTCTACACTTCTTGGTATGCCTGGGTGTAAAAAAGGTTTATTTCTTAGGACTAGAGACAGCATATTCAGAAGTCCCTCAGAAATTTCAGTACTCAATTCTGGCACACTTATGCTAAGCTGCCTAAGGCACACAGTTAATGGAGCACTCAGCCCTGTGGCAAACATGGCATCCAAAAGCTCACGGATGTCACTGGATACTAAGTCTTTCACTGCACTTCCCAGTAAAGATATGCACGCAAATATAGATGGGTCGACCCATGTTCTTTTCTTACTTTGGGAATCTTTGACTGGCAAAGAATATTTTATTTGTTCTATGATTCGTGGTATGTATTTTCTTATGTCTTGAGTTATGGCTGCTGCCAGAAGCCCCAATGTTGTAAATGCCATGCTCTTGTCTTTTTCTCTACTGCGAACTGATGAGAAGAGGTGATGCATAGTAACATTGAGATGATTTTTTACAAACATCTCCCTATTAAAGGCAGCAAGTCGTGGAATTATAATGAGTAATATCTGTGGTACTCCTTGGGCTCTTGACATCCTTTGACGCATTACATCTGTAATAAAATATTCAATACCTGTAATATGTAAATAGAGATATTTTATAAAAAATTATGAAAACTTAACTATTAAATAACTTTAAATGTGCCAATTTACAAGCATTGAAGTATTATACAAACCTTGGCAAATTTTTTCATATTTCTCCATTAGTAATTCTCGGCAAACAGTTGATTCATATATTTGTACTGGATATTGCACATTTTCAGTTTTAAAACCATCACATAAATAAGCTCTTTTCACTGAGGGGCTGTGAGTTTTTGTGCTAACAAATATAATGTCTTCTCCAACAATAATATCTCTTTGGGGGTCTAAGCTACTCATCAGACTGGTATATTTCTTCTCCCAATTTGCATTGGAACATCTAAGTAATTCATTCAGGATTAGAAGCCCTCCATGTACTCTATCTTCTTTTATGTTCTTCTCCTTTGTAGAGACATCCTCCAGGGACAGCATAGCTTCTTCATAGCATTGCCAATACCATTGAGGTTTTGATGATGACTGTTTTGCTGATTCTCTCTGTGCAGTTACTACTAAGGCAGCTCTGAGAGCTTTTGCAGCAGCTTCCCTGATTTGTAGTTTCGGATCTTTTAGGGCTACAAGTATGTTGTCAAAGAAACCGGAAACTTGTTGATAGAAATAAGTTGGCATTGCTATAGCTAATTCTTTAAGTAGCAACACCGCTGAATGTCTGCGCCCTTCATTTCTCTCCTCGGCCAACCATTCAAAGGCTCTTTTTACTTCAAATTCAATGTACTCAGCTCTTTTAATTCCAGATACAGTTGCTAACCGACCAACTGTCTTTGCTGCCAATTCCATAACACCAACATCAGATGAAGGTAATAGATTTCTGAGGTAGTTAGCAAACCTAGTTATGCGAGTTTTAGTTGTATCACAATCGCCGCCAATCAAACACACTGGAACAAAATATTAAATTTAAACCAGATTATAAACAGACAACAGACTAGAGTGGATAAGAGAGAAATCTTACCAATCGCAAGCACGCCACCCTTTTTCTCATGAACATCATTGCTTGACACCATTTCAAAGATGTGATGGTTAAATTCATCCAGGAACTGTGTCAGCTCTTCTTGAGGTACCTCTCGTAATTCCGTTTTGGCAAAATGATACAGTTCTCGGGCCGTTTTGATCTGAGAGTCCACATTTCGGGACTTCAGACCGGCCACAAACTGGGCCACTTGGTTAGACATTTTGAGAAATTACCAAAACTTGCTCTTAATTTTATATAATTACATAATGATAGATAACATTGCTGTTTGGATATTTACAAAAACCTTGCAAGTTTTGTACAAAATGTGGTCGATGATAAAAAAACAAAATATTTTGATATCGCCTTCCTTCACTGTCGTTGTATTTTTTTAAATAGCGATGGGACTCACTGCGTTTGTTTACTGAACGAGCGAATAGTCATAAACAGGAGATAATAATCGAATAGTGAATGATTGAATACAACCTTAATTCCATAGACAATAAGATTTAATCTGTCAGATAACTGCACATTTTTTTTTAAATTGCCTTTCCCTACGAATAGTTATAACATTTGTGGTATTGTGATTTGTGATCAATTTGCATTAATCGGTATAATTCATTATTTGGACTTGGGCAAATTAAAAATATTCTGGTCCTTAAATTCTAGGAATTGAAAAAAAAAACATAGTTGTCTATTGATTACATGGCCGATATTTCATTCATCGTCGAGCTTCGTTTTCTGTTTTCTAAATGTTATAAATTACGGGCGGTTTTCGTCAAAGACATCCGTAGAAATCATTAAATGACGGTGCTATAGATTTGGATTTTATGATAAAACTGTAGGTTATATATTGTTGAATAATGATCTTACTCGAGATCAATAATAGAATTATAGAGGATACTTTAACTGTTAAATATACAAATGCCTTGGCGCGGTGAGTAAATTATGTGTTACGTTGTCTGTTTTCACGTGAAAGTGTATTGTGTAAAGTTAAGTTGTGTTTCGGGGTGAATATTCATCATCGGCGGCATCCAACTCGACGTTTGCCGAAAGGTCCTAACCCCTTTACACAGCAATTTGACACTTGTCAAACCTCAGGGGTGGGCCCCACGTTGGTCGTCGTAAATAGGTCTCCCGATGTATGTATCAAAATTATGAGGAGAGGAATTTCCTTCCTCTGATGTCATAGCAATGTTGATGACTCGCGTTTTCGCCTATCAACATGCATGAGTCATGCTTGAAAACATTGTCCATACATTGCGTGCAGAGCGGATACGCTTTGGAGATTGTTGTTGGATGCTGTTCTCGTAAACAATGAGTATGTTCTGATAAGCAAATATGATCCCTATCGACTAATTATTGTAACACTGTACTAATTACTCCATTGACTGTTTCAGCTTAAAACCAGAGTCCATAGATGTAACAGTAGCTGACTTTGATGGGGTTCTGTTTCATATAGCTAATGTCAATGGAGACAAAACCAAAGTTAGGGTAAGTGATCAGTAAAACAATTTTATCTTTACAATTAAAATTCCAAAGTTTAATACTACAGCTTAACAAAAGAAAATACTATTACAGGTCCTGGATATGAACATAGCAAACACTTGTACCTTTAGTTCACTGTAGCTCCAAACATAGAAACAAAAAAATATGTAAGAAATACATTTTACATCATTTAATCAGGACAGAGGCATTTGTAAGTTAATGCTCATGGTATATTAAGTTTCAACACAATAGGACAGGGATGGGACTATTAGGTTTCTAGGTTCACAAACTAGTTGTGTACAATTTCTAATACCTTTTTAGATTAGAAGTGTTTGGTGGTAAACCGTGGGCATTTGCTTTAGCAAGTACCTCTGCCTACCCCACTTTGGAATTAAAAGCTGTGAAATGTATTTCTTTTTTTATTAGGAGTGTTTATGTAACTCTTCTGTCTCAATTTTGAGTTTCATCAAAACCTGTGCTTCAGTACTTTATACTTGAAGAATTCCATACACAATTATGACAAAATAATTTATGACAAGATAAAACAAATTGTTTTATGTGGGAAATAAAATGTGCACATTCCCAATGTTGAAGGTATTCTAAATGGACAGTCTGTCAAATTAACCCTTTTGGGGACACATCTTGACTGTCAATTTATTATAACAATAAAACTTGTGTGAGTGTCCAGGAAAGTGTTAAAATGTTTTGTCCTCTTCCAGGTTAGTATATCATTGAAGTTTTACAAACAGTTAGAAGCACATGGCGCTGATGAATTACTCAAAAGAGTTTATGGGCCACTTCTATGTGAACCAGAATCAGGTAAGATTGTGTTATTTTTTAAATCTTAGGCTAAGAATTATACATATGATCACCCAAAACACTGGTCTATCGGTTTTGATGACCCTTCCTGTGACACTAAAACATCAATAAGGCAGAGTTGTTATATTGTGACAAGTAAAAATGGACCTTAATGTCCCAATTACATTCATATGAGTTTGAAAATTAATGTGGAAGACCTGGGTCTTAGTTGACTGTTGACCTTCATAAACTCACATCCACATAATGCCTTAGGTAGTAGAAAGGACAACTGGGAGATGAAGCTATCTTCTAAGTCACTTCTAGCTTGTCTGTTGACAATTCAACTGAACCAAAATCTTACAGTCTACGTGCAATCCTTTTGGTTGCTTTTTTTTTGCTGCATTTTGTAACTAATACAGCTGTAATCATTCATTCTCTTTCCATTCCATACTATCACTGAACAACCTATCAAGCTTGTCTACATTCTTCATCGATCCCCCATATAGTAAAAGCTGCAAATTTACAAATTAGTAATTTTCTTTGACTTCCTAATGGTGTAACGCATACTAAGTAGTCACTAAATTATATACCTACAAACATAGTGATAACCTTTTACAAAGTAACTTAAATGTTATTTACTGACTGCAATAAATTCACCTTTAATTGTCATGTTTTATCTATTACTAGCTGACCTGGCGAACATTGTATTCCCAATAAATTAACAGTGCTTCTCTGCTAGTATCTGCATGTATCATACATATAACCTTTCTCTAGAATTAATCTACTAAAGAAAACCATATCAAAATCCGTTGCATAGTTT
>SJJU01009055.1:0-19153 GCA_012932125.1 Conopomorpha cramerella | reverse complement strand
CCGCCAATGCAATCAGCCAATTGAATCCATTTGCAGTGTCCAGCGGATTCCTCACATCCTTCATTAAATGTGCACAGCTCATTAGGAGGTGTTTATTATTGGACGTATGCAGTCACCGCTATATGAGTGGTTGCTAGATAGCACGATAACGTCCGTGGTAATGGTGGTGATCTCTTCATATGCCGGCAATTGTTGGCGGAAACGCCCCCGCGGAAGCCCGCCCTGGGGTGGGAGAGAATTACTTTTGTACGCTCAAAGATATGTGTAGTTACGCTGGGTAAATGCAGCTACGGGGCCTATGCAACGTTCAGTATGTAATAGTCAATGTTATTACCATAATTGTGGAGTTGGGGTAGCCCGTAGCTATAGGTTTATATACAAGGGCACTTAACAGTAGACCCCTTATAAAATTAATAATAAATAGTGAATAGGTACCTAATTAACAAGTGTGCTTCATCGTAGACCACATCGCTGCTTAACATCAGGCAGGATGGTGGTCAAACGCTTGTTTTGCCAATATCAAGTCAAGACACATCAAAAGTGTCTAGGGATCAAGAAGATTTTTAGCTCTAAAAACATCTAATTTATTAAAATCAAGTCTAATCTTCTGGATTGGTCTCCTACCTAATTCCTTATGCCTGTATCAATGACTTATCATCACATTTTGAATAAATTATGAATTAATTCAGTTTATGTAAAATATTTTCTTGATTGCAATCTTCTAAAATGTACTTGATCCCTAGACACTTTTGATGTGTGTATACTAACAGTGTTTCTCTGCTATTATATTTATAAACCTACTCAAAAATCACTCTATCTACTAAAGAAAAGGGTAGTAAAATCCGTTGTGTAATTTTATAGATCTAAGCATACATAGGTACAGGCAGCGTGAGGCGACTTTGTTTTATAGTATAATTATAAATCTGTTATATTTTGTCATGTATACGTAATTAGCATAGTACACGCGCGATCAAATAACTCGCAAAATTATTGCCACAACTCTAGTTTTAAAATAACCAAGGTTTTTGATAACCCAATATAGTTTAAATGTTCAATTCAATGTAGGTACGGGTGGTGCTGATAAACAATTACTTCAGTTAAATAATACAGATAAGAGGGAATGGTTCTCGTTACGTAAATGTGCCTAGATGCGTGTACTTGTTTTAATAGAATTATCTCGCCATGTGGGTCTCGGAGGCGGTGAAATAGACAAATGGTTGAAACTACTATCTATAAACTATCTGTATTGCGATATTTAGACTATCTTACTCATTGATTGATATATGATCTGTGATTTATGCGATCCGACTTTTACTTACTTTACTCTTCACACTCTTTACTGTCTTTAAAGGATTTAGCAATTGGAGAGGCCTATTTCCAGCAATGGACAAGTATGATATGGATAGTGGGCTGAAGATGATACCTATGTATAGGTAACTTGTGTTTACGAAACATAGGTACCGGCATAGGTACAGGCATGGGGAATTAGGTAGGAGACCAATCCAGAAGATTAGATTTGATTTAAATAAATTATTTTTTTTAGAGCTAAAAATGTTCTTGATCCCTAGAAACTTTGGATGTGTGTATGTGTTAGTAGGTATATGTACCTAGTATTTCGTTTGGTTGTATGTCTCCCAGGCCCATTATACTGAAGTACAGTACTCCATGTAACCTTTGTCTCGCTCTGATCGTATTTCTGTGAAAGAGACTATGCTCAAGCGACACTCGAGTACAGATTATTGCTTTAAAATACGGGCCTAGGAGTAGTAGAGTAGGAATATGCAGTGTAGAGACTAGATTTCTTCTATTACTTCATGTATGTTCTTTTTCAGGTATAGCTGCAAGAGCTTTCGTCTAAGTTTATGCTGTTGATAAAGAAAGAAGATGTAGCAGCCAAATGTCGAGTGTCTGGTAAGCGAACTTAAAATATAAGCTCTACAAAAAGCTCTGCGAATTGTAAAATTTTATTAAATTTTAATTAGTATACACTCTGCAGGCCTAGCACGCACGTCCAGTTAGACACGACATAGAACAAATACGCACTGTGATTGGCCGTTATGTCACATTTCGTGCGACACAGCTTGGGTCAAACAATCGCAACATGTTATATGTCTTGTCACTTCTTCCTTGGAGCGCTGTGCTAGGGGGGTTGGTGGTCCCTCGTATAAGGGATGACCTAATTATGAGGGATGACCAGAGTGCCATTATAACTAAAACACCAGAAAGCGTGTGTATGAAAATGTATTTATTATAGTAAAGTAGAAAAAGCTCTCATATCTAGGAAGTAAGTACTCTTCTATAGAACTTGACACCTATTACGCACGTCTTATAATATCAAAAGAATTATAAGACGTGCGTAATAGGTGCCAATGTAGTACTTAGAAACGTGTCAGTATCGACTGATAAAGATCAAAATAAACAACTATTGTTTGGGAACTTTTTGAGGAAACTTTCCGTTTTGGACGTATATTTTTTTTAATGCTCTGCGAACAAGTGTTTAACCACCGTCCTGCCTGATGTTAAGAGATGTGGTCTACGATGGAGCATACTGAATGCCAATAATCTACAAGCTTGGCAGGCGGTAATGCGTTCGCTATGGTGTAGTGGTTTAACTTACAGAGAACGCTGCTGGGGAGTTCCCTTGGTCGCCTCGCACCGACCCCCACCACGGGAACAGGTGGGCTTAGTATGTAATATGTAATTTTTGGTTCATAAAAACTTGATAATTCTAACAGTAAATGCAATTTTATTCTCAATCTTGTAAACTTAATTTTAATTACATTTCTAAGTTCATTGCTCGCTATACTGACATTATTCAGCATGCATAGTAAGGCGTACTCTCGCGCATGACAAAATACACAAGTGTGAAATTGTGTCTAATTAGGTCAGATTGCCAGATAGCTGAGAGACAAACAGCAGCCCGATTAGATACGCTAATCAAACATGGCGGTCCGTGATGCTGCCTGAAACGAAAACCTGTACTCACTAATTTGGCTCAAGTATCTACTTAGGTAGATGTCTCAATACATGTTAGTATCTCCTCAATTAATAGGTATTGTGTTGATCGTTATGTTTAAATTATCATCTTCAACCGTTTGCGTCTACTTCGGGTGCATTTCGGAGAGTGTGCTACAGAGTTGCATAATCTAATACCCCATCGCGTTTTTACAATAAGACAACCAGGAGAACGGCAAAACGTCATCCATACTAGATGGATTTACCATTTACGCGAACCAAACGGTTTGCGTCTACTTTCATAGTGCGAACCGCCAGGTTGTGGAACGACTTGCCGGAGTCTGTGTTTCCTGCGCAGAATAGTCTGAAAGTCATCAAGTCGCGGCTAAATAGCTAATGAACCAGTGTGATCCATCGTAGACCACATCGCTGCTTAACATGATGCAGGATGGTGGACAAATGCTTGTTCATTGTGTTTAAAAAACATCATTATAGAGGTGAATCTTAATATACACACATCATATTAAGATTATATTAACTTTTTAAGACACCTATACTCGTACATTAAAATTAACCTTATTAAATAGCCATTTGGTTAAAGTTTAATTAAACAAAAAAAAAACTCAGACAAAACTTCAACATTGACTTTATTGTTACAAACATCAGAACCTAAAGAATACATTTATTTTTTTATGAAAATTGTAAAAAAAATAATAATCCGTGGATGCACCTAAATACTCATTTCTGCCACTCAATACTCAATTCTTTATTGCATTTCGCACTCCTGACACATCTGCAGCAGTGGGTCTGATTGAAGCTGGCGCTGTCCAAATTGTCAATTAACCTGTTAAAGCTTTGGTCGCACCACCAGAAGTGGTGGAACAAGGAAAAGTGTGGTCGTCATGCCCCATAAGGGGGAGAGTTGGCAACAAAACAGGGATGGACAAAGAGAATTTGTATGGAGTCAAGAAAACATGTGCGTTGAAAAGAGGCAGGCGTAAGTAGACGCGCACGTCTCCAGAGAATGGCCCGTAAGCTGAGAGGCAGGTAGGGCATGGATGGTGATGGGATTATCCCTGATATAAGTGATGGAACGGCGGGGTACCCCAACGCATTGCTACTTGTATCATATATTCTCGTAGCGTTTCTAAATCGCGACGCAAACTGTCGGCGAAGAATCAGCTCCACTAACCTAAGGTCTATTCATATGACATTCAAGCTCAGCAAGACAGTGGTGCCGTGTGGTGACGGCGAATAGAATACATGTGTCACCACCCCAGCCCAACTTTTCCCGTCATGGGGTCGTAAGAGGCGACCGAGGGAGCTCTCCAGAGGACGGGCAGCAGCGCTCTCTGCGAGTTAAACCACAACACCACTGCGATCGCCAACCCGCCTGCCAAGCGTGGCGATTACTGGCATTTCCCCCCAAATGACGGATCTCATTGGGGGAGGCCCTCGTCCAGCAGTGGACGTTATGTGGCTGATGATGATGAATGATGATGACAGTGGTAGAGGTTCGATGACATTTTCTGCATAATCAAAACATCAATAATGTAGAGTTGTTATAATGTGACACGTACAAATCTTAAGTGGAGACTTGAGTGGAGAGCACAGAGGGAGGCTACTTTGACCAGCGGTGAGACATAGATACAGGCTAAAAAAAATACAGTAGTAGACCCGTTTATTGGAACATACGTAAGCGCCTATTTCTCACTAGAGAAGGAGAGGCTTAAGACTCCATGCGATACCATGGCATACGGTTTTCGCCATTTTCACATATTAAATTCGTACTTTTTGCAATCTAAAGTTGCGTGCCCTGATTGTCAACATTCTGTGCCTTTGTGCCGTTAGCGAACTGTTTTATGTTACTATGTAGAGCTAAATCAATGTAACATGAGCTTTAACGCTGTGACTGTGACGTTAGCTCAGATTAATTCACAATGTAGAGCTTAGTATGACCACGTTTAGTACATAGGTTGTGATCTTTTGTACATAGAAACTTTGCTATCTTATCAGCCTAATATTTAAGTACATAGTCGCATACTGATCTGATGACGTTGTTTTGTACCAGCACTTGAAATTGTTTTGCAAATACCCGCACTCGCTCCTGTCGGGGGCAATGCCTTTGCGAAAGATTTTTTTATTGAGAAACATGTCTGTTAAGCTCCTTGTAATCTTTAAATTAGGTTACCTGGAAGAAATCGCTATGAGCGATAAGGTCGCCTTTTGCAATTTTTACATTGTATTTTTATTTTTATATTTGTAATGTACATAAAGAGTATATTCATTCATTCATTCATTCATGTCTTGGGTTTGTGTTCTTGAGCCATTACTTTAAATAATGATATAGAGTGTACGGGACTTGAATTATCATTGCGCGATGATTTAATCAATACCTAGTATAAAACAAAGTGGCCTCCCGCTGTCTGTCCCTATGTATGCTTAGATCTTTAAAACTACACGACGGATTTTCATGCTTTCTTTATTAGATAGAGTGATTTTATAAG
Source organism: Conopomorpha cramerella (assembly GCA_012932125.1). Lineage (NCBI taxonomy): Eukaryota > Metazoa > Arthropoda > Insecta > Lepidoptera > Gracillariidae > Conopomorpha > Conopomorpha cramerella. The sequence continues at coordinate 13,691 of SJJU01009055.1, read as the reverse complement.
AAGGTTTATATGTGTATTACATGCATAATATAGCAGAGAAACATCGCGCTGCACTCGTGCGAAGCCGGGACGGGTCGCTAGTCACTCATAAAAGCTTTTTTAACATTATTATTACTTGTCTGTTGTAAGTCAGCAATTGTCAGGCTCGAGATAACGAATTAAAAATTAAAATGATTATGTTCGCTTTGCAGCGATTATGGACGTAGGTTTTAAGTTTTATCTAAAAGTGACTAGAGAGACATGATGTCTCCTGATATCCCCGAGGATTCTATTTATTTTTACACAAGAACAAATTCTACGTTTGAAATTCTCTCTATATGATATATGATATAAATCAGTATAATGGGGAATTTTCTTTGACGTTTTTCTGACAGATTTTCGGGCGGAGAACTGTCATTACTGTAATATTTTCCAAACAAAGTGTGAGTGGAGTGAAGTGTGCTACGGAGTTGCATAACCTAATACCCCCATCGCGTTTTTACATTAGGACAACCAGGAGAACGGCAAAACGTCATCCATGGATTTGCCATTTACGCGATCCAAACGGTTTGCGTCTATTTTCATAATGCGAACCGCCAGGATGTGGAACGACTTGCCGGAGTCTGTGTTTCTGCACAGTACAGTCTGAAGGTATTCAAGTCGCGGGTGAATAGGTACCTAATGAACAAGTGTGCTCCATCGTAGACCACATCACTGCTTAACAAGGCAGGATGGTGGTCAAACGCTTGTTCATAGCGATAAAAAAAGTCTTAAGCAGTAACTTAGACCTACAACATACACTTTTGCCGTACAATACCTTTCATCATCATCATCAGGCCATACTTGTCCACTGCTGGCCATAGGCCTCTCCAATTGCACGCCACTGTGATCTGTTGTTTGTTCTGGCTTCTCGCATCCAGCTTCTGCCAGCCATCTTGCGTATATCATCAGTCCTCCTTGCCTGAGGGCGTCCTACACTCCGTTTGCCGAGACGCGGTCTCCACTCGAGAACTCGTTTTCCCCAACGGTCATCGATTCTACGGCTAATATGGCCGCCCCACTGCCACTTCAGCTTGCTAAAATGATGAGCTATGTCGATGACTGTGGTTCTCTGTATGATCTCTCTGATCGTTAAATGTTCTACACATTCGTACCACAGGGTTATAGAATGAAGTATTATTTTTGTGAATACCGAGATAGAAAGGTGGATGTACCCTACGTTTACTATCTGTGTTCGATTTTGGAACAGCTCGGTAATTCCCCATTATTGAAAGCGCAGTGAGTTAAGTTTGCGAAGTATCCACACGACTGCTCTATGTTTGCTTTACACAATATCCTGAAAAGAGGTTTTAGGTTGCGAGAGACGAGCTAACCTGCGCAACCACTGATTACTGACACCGATTTATATTTGATAAGACTCCTGTTGGTATAGTTGCAGTCGGAGATAGATACCACTTTTGAATAAACTTTCCGTGTAAACAGAACATTTTAAGGTCGTATATTACTCTTACAAAAGCACTTTGTGAACTGTCAACTATTTAAATAATATATATAATTCATGTTTTAATGAAACGCGCACAGACATTATAACTCAATATTGTTCACCGGGTGTATAGGCGCGAATATAACCAAAGGCAAGCTCGAGCTTACCTTTGTTATTTTACTCGACGTTTCGACGCAGTTGCATGCGTCGTGGCCACGAGTGGACTGGAGTGCGGCGGCTGCGACGTTCCCTGGTTTGAGACGAATCCGCAACTACCCTCAAAGACATTATAAAAAATATATATAATTTCCGTAATGTTAACCTAGTCACTATAAAAATGTCAATAATGACTTCAAAATGCAATACTACCTAGGTAAGTAATATAATAATATAATGTAACAATTATTTAATTACCATGTCAAATTCATGATGTAAAACAATATGTATATAATATATACTTATTATATATACTTAATGTAATTCAGTTATTATCTAGATTTATATAGTTATTTCACACGTGAGAATTAATTTTATATACCGATTTGCAATGCCCTTGCAGGGCGCATGTTTTGGAAATTAATTGTTGAACATCTATATTTGTACCACATGCAAGCAAATAAATTACTATGATTATGAAAGAAAAGCAATCTTGCTGTTTCATTACGTACAAATGAATTTCAAACTTTTTGTACCCTAGACTAGTGGTCAGGAGATCTGCCTCTAGGACGAAGGACGGCGTGTTCGATTCCCGCCACGGACATAATGCTTTAGTGATGAGCTGAGGCGTTCGTTGTGTGCGTCTGGGTGTTTTATTTATCTATGTATGCATTTAAAAAGTATTTATGTAGGTGTATCAGTCTCTGGCACCCATAGTACAGGGTATCCTAATTTGGGGTCAGGTGACCTTGTGTAAAAAAATATATTATTTATTATTGTGTGTGCCTGTAATACATACTTTGAGTCAGGAAAATTAGACCGTATCGTCATAGGAATGAGAACAAAAAAAGAGGTATCTTTACTAGTTCACACTAGTTCATGCTTTGAGTGTGCTAGTTGTAAAGTTGAAAATTTGTTGGTAGGGTTTTTCAGTATTCTTTATTGTGTCATACAAAGTAGATCTTACTAATATTATAAATGTGAAAGTAAATTTGTTTGTTCCGCTTTCACGCCGTAACTACTGAACCGATTGCTTTGAAATTTTGCAGACGTATAGTTAGAAGTCCGGTTTAAATAATTGGGCTTTTTATCCCGGAATAAATTCATATTCCCGAGGGAAAACAAAAATATTCCTTTATACCGCAATGTAACCGAAGTCCACGCGGGCGAAGCCGCGGGCGGAAAGCTAGTATGTACATATGATTGAATGAGCTCTACATTTATATTGGCCCTGTTAGGGCATTGCACGTAGTAACTTAAATAATTAAATTATACATAAGTACATGACGTGGCGTGCAATTGGAGAGGCCTATGTCCAGTAGTGGACAAGTATGGGCTGATGATGATAACATGACCCGACGGCCCGGAGTTTTTCCCAGCTAAATCCCATTCCCGTGGGATTTTTTCTATATCCTCTTACAACTAAGCTTTATGTTTAATAAGGTACCTGCATACCAAATTTCAAGCGTCTCACTTGAGCGGTTTAGATTTTTCATACGAAAGGATTTTCCCGTTGATTCCTGTTCCCGTAGGAATAACGGGAATCCCTTTCTTCCAAATTTCAAGTGCCTACGTTTAGTCGTTTGGGCTATGCGTGGAGATGTCAGTCAGCTCTTCCTTTTATATATATAGATTAAATATCGACATAGTACAACTACTCGATGTTGTAAAATAATACATTCTCTAACATTTTTACCTGATGCTTTACGATTAATCGTAGTTAGGGTACTCTTCAGTGGCGTGCACTGACTTTCACGACAAGGTAGGCAGTAATCCCCAAGGATTGACACCTTGTATAGGTAACTTGTCTTTACGAAACACATTTAACTACCTATCTACTCACCCACAAAACACAGGACCTTCGTTAGCCTGTGTCGCTAGTACAACAAAAAAAGATCTAGAAATAACTCTATTACTAGGTCGGATAACCAAAATACCAGTGGCGTGCACTGGCTTTTACGCAAAGGTAGGCAGTAATCACTCTTAACATTTTAAATTTCACTATCTCTTCCAATCAGTTCCCATGGACTGTTCGAAACATGCAGTGTCGCGGCAGACACGTTTTTTTTTCAGGAACCATAAAATTGACATGCGATCACACTTTGAGATCGTTACCCTTTCTTGTATTCCAAAGAAGCAGTATGGACGAGTAAATAAACTACTAAACTAGTTCAATGTATAAACATTTTTCAAGTGAAGATTGTGAGTGAGTGTGGAGGAAGCGTCACCGGGCGATGGTAAAAGGCGCGCGCGCATCCCATTGATAAAGCTCGCGATTTTAGCGGTGGCTGGAGCTCAGTCTAGTGAGTGCCGTCGACCGCGGCGCACACACACTGTCGCGCGCAGGCCTCGCCTGCATTATCGACCATCCGGTGGAGCATAGTCTATTGTCCTCACGAAGTCGCATACCATCTACCAACACTTGACTGGACTGCCCGGGATCACCACTGGCATGGTAAATGGCGTGTTTTAATTAGGAAAATAATAAACTGCACATCAAAATTACTAACTTGCACACCTAAAAAGCCAAAGTTATCATCAGAATGGCAATTAGGAGACCAAATCAGTAATTTTGTGGCTAAGTCAGTATTTTAGTTAGGTTAGACTTTTTTGATGCACGTTTAAATACTATCATTTTAATTATACTATCACACAATCGAGTGTATACCCCTAATTGTGAGGGGTATTTCGCGTCAACTGTCTCAGTATGGTATACTCTTAGGTGTTACCGACGTAAGGCAATGTTTCCTAAATTGATGTTAATTGATGAATTAGTCGCGATGTATTTTATATCAATGAATTGACGCGCGAACTTGGCGCGCGAGTGGCACGGCGGCGGCGGAAATCATATTTGATATTGAAGCTCTACGATGAATTTTTTTTTTGTGACGGACTGTTTCAGTGATAATTTTAGTGTGCTCGGTGGGTTCGTTGTTAAATTTTCAGTTAAAATTGTGATTTCTGCATATTATGCGGAGGGCTAGTTGTCTAGATATTCCAGTTTTCCTGTTATAATTATTTGTTGCTACCTACGATCTGTGTAATGTCATGTATCGGATAGTGATTTAATTGATTACCCTCGGGGTAAAGGTGACTTCTCGAGCGGAGAACTGCTCCGTAATCACTAAGGGCTTAGAGTATCTTCTTTGTATATGAATCGATATTGTGATTAGCATGTAAATAATAATAATAAATAAATATGCCGGGACATTTTTACACACGGTCACCTGACCCCAAACTAGGATACCCTGTACCATTGGTGCCAGAGAATGATACATACATACACTTCACGCCTGTCTCCCAGAGGGGTAGGCAGAGACTACAGATTGATACAATTACATAAATACTTTTTAAATGCATACATAGATAAATAAAACACCCAGACGCACACAACAAATGCCTCAGCTCATCACTAAAGCATTATGTCCGTGGCGGGAATCGAACCCGCGTCCGTCGTCCTCTAGGACGTGACTCTAGTCACCACTAGTCCATGCCGGCCATCATATATGTTTCTCTATATCAGATTTAATTGGATACTTTGTGAAAATACCGTCGTAGACGACATCGGTGCTTAACATCAGACAGGATGGTTTAAAAAAAATATCGTTCCGGTTTTCTGAGCTTCAAACATCTCGCCAATGAGCCGATTAACTCTAGACTATGACGGGAAAGCTCTGTATTCCGAAGTATGTTTACCTAATATTGACTAGGACCACAAAGTTATCTACGTGTTTAATACACACATCAAATGTGTCTAGGGATCTAGAACATTTTTAGCTCTAAAAACAATCTAATTTATTTAAGTGAAATCTAATCTTCGGGATTAGTCTCCTACCTAATTCCCCATGCCCCATCAATGACTTATCAACACATTTTGAATAAATTATGAATTAATTCAGTTTTGTATAATATATTCATGATTGCAATCTTCTAAAATGTACTTTTGATGTGTGTATTTTGGATCACAGTTGCAGGCCAGGTTTTTCTCATTACTAACTGTGCTTCCACGGTTTTGTAATTCCTCTTTCGTGGGAAATTTGGGTTACAATATATCTCGACGTCAGAAGCATAAAGTCGGATGTGACATTGTAACAAAATGACACATCCGACCTTATGCTTCTGACGTCGAGATTTTTTTGTAACATTGTAATTAAGATTTTTTTAAAGAGAGTGACAACATTAATTGTATATATTATATAAGTAATTACATCTTAATCTGTATAATATATATCGTCGCCAATTTTAGTCAGTTCGTTAGCCAATTCTTTCAGATGTTTTTCCGTAAAAGAGTAACAAGCTAGTTTTTTATAATAATGATACAATTCACATTAGGCGTGTCTGTGTAGTATTGCTAATAGATAATGTCAGTGGTCTACGTATATCATAAAAATATTAAAATATGTAAAAGATAATAATAATAATACACTTCACGCCTTTTAATCCCAAAGCGGGGTCAGCAGAGGCACTTGCTAAAGCAAATGCCCATAATTCACTAAGCGTATTCAACCCAACGTAACAGGGGGTGAGCCCATCGCCGTTAGGGATCACACACTTTGTGGTGTGCGGGTTTCATCACGATGTTGTCCTTCACTGTACGAGCGTTGCGTTGCGTACATAGGCCCTGAGGGAGAGAGAGGCCCAAAAGAGTCCCATTGGTACACGTCCAGTAGTCGGGCTCGAACCCGCTCCCTCCCGGTTACAAGTCATGCTTTATTATGTAGTTATGCTTTATTGGTATAAGTATCTTTATTGTGGTATACAAAGATATGATGTTAATCTATAACTAGTATGGTCTGAGGTTCTTAGCAATGAGTTGTGTAGCCACTTTGATTTGCGGTTGAACAATTAGTTTCGTTTAAAACAATGATATAGTATTAATAACTTAATGTGTTATACGTAGCTGTGTAAGTGCCGCGCGATGTTACTCAGTGATATTGTACCATCCTACACACATACACTTCACGCCTGTCCCCCAGAGGGATAAGCAGAGACTACAGATCTCCATTTGTCACGGTCCTGACATATCCATCTACATTCATACATGACCTCCGGTTTCAAGTACTTTTCACGCCACTTTCCGCTAGAACATCAGCAATCTGGCCGTAGCATTCTGATAGTAAAAGAATTAAATCAGTTGAAAAGTTTTTTGTAAAGTGACTTCAAAAAAGGCAAAAAAGTCTTTCTCAATTCTACCGTATGTCTGCTTGTCCTTTTTTATGTACATATATATGTTCACGGAAGTCTCTGTCGTTTATGAACAGATTTTGTGTTTGAAAGAAGATATTTCCAAGGTAGTCCCATGTTGAGGTAATCAGGGTTTGATAATGGCAAAGCCGATAAATAAAGGGAAACTTTAAAATTATGGGCGGGCGTTTAGTACTGTTTAAATATCGAAGGTTTTTTTTCAATATTATAACAAATATTATCCCTAGCCTAGGATCCCACTGTAGGGCAAGTAAGTGACTCTCTCCCCAAATCTCCACTTGTAGGGTTATTGAGCTGATGAGTCCACCAGTCTTGGTCCTGGAGGAAGATCTCGTCGCACCATCTCTTCCGTAGCTAATTAACATATAACTAGCTGTCCCGGGAAATGTTCTTTTGCCATAGTAAAGGTATTGGGATGTGCCCAGACCGAAATTTATATCCATATATAAATTTTCCTAAAAATCAGTCAAGCACTTTCGGAGGAATGTGGTAACCAACATTGTGACACGAGAATTGTATATATCTACTAGCTGGCCTAATTCTACGTATAAAACTTCCTCAAAAATGACTATCTACTAAATAAAACCGCATCAAAATCCGTTGCGTACGCATAAGCGTACAAAGGGACAGACAGCGGAAGGCAACTTAGTTTTATACTATGTATTGTTAAGGAAATACATATATTTTCTCTTTACAGAATAATAACAATAATTATAGAGATAGACGAATACAGTCGATACTACACAATTCGTCGACAACTTTGTGTTCTGTGCAACGGAGTGATACCGTGAAATAGGGCCAGGGTTACATGTTGATGCTCCCGTTATCAAATTAGGAACATACGAAGGCTAGTTAGTATTTTGCGCAACAATATCTGACCGCCCAACGTCCGCCGCTGTCGACGGATTCGATCTTCTCCATTTAGGCACAAAAATTAAGTACATTTCCCAGATATCGGTACAGTTTTGTTGTGTGACGTCATCTCTATGTAAATAATGGTGATCACGTGACTGCGTCAACAGATTTTGAAAACGCGAATGTTTTAGAGTGGTAGTGCAAAATGTAGAGTAAAACAAGAGGTTAGATGGTAGAGTCAGCGTTTGTGCAACTAAGATATGTGCAAATAATAGTAGGTTTTAAATAAAATGTAAGAATTAGATTAGGGATATCAGAATCTTCCGATATTTAAGTGCTAACATCAACCCCAGCCTAGCGTTTACCGTCGTGGGAGTCGTAAGAGGCGACCGAGGGACCTCTTCAGAGGACGGGCAGCAGCGCTCTCTGTGAGTTAAAGCACTACACCACTGCGATCGCCAACCCGCCCGCCAGGCGTGGTGATTATTGGCCTTTCCCCCCAAATGATCGTGGAATTCATTGGGGGTGCCATCGTCCAGCAGTGGACGTCATGTGGCTGATGATGATGAACGTTAACCTAAAATGTCTTAAAATTAAATGTGTTACGGAGCGACTTTCAAAATGCAGAAATGACAATGTGTCACGACATGACACACTAACATTGTGTTTATATATGATAACCTTTCTTATTATAAACATAAAACATAAAATGAAATCACCGAAATAAGTTTCTTCACTTGCTTTATACATTTTAACACATTTATTGGATTGGTTATGTTGTCGTTGGCGTGTGTTTTTTTATTATTTATTTCTTAATTTGTACTTTTTGTTATTTGTAGTTTTTATTTCATTTTTAAAAAAAATGTGTTCTTGTAATAGTGTATACTGGTTGGTTCTTAATTTTTTTTTTGTAATTAAAAAATATATATATATATTTTAACACATATTTTGTATTACATACATACATAAATTGTTTGTATATGTCTCATGTCTCTCATAGGGGTAGGCACAGACAGCAAATCTCCATTTGTCACGGTGCTGACTGACGTACATATGTGCGTTTTTCTCATTCGCATTCATCAATCTTTTCGTAAATCATTTTTGGTTTAGAGTAATTTTATGTTTACTTTTATGTACTAATAAAATTTATAAAAAGACAATCAAAAATCTCTCGTAAATCATCCACCCTTTAAGTCGCTTAATACGTTTGATAAATATATAGAGCCTCTGGCTACCCCGCTTTGGGATTAAAAGGCGTGAAGTGTATTTATTTTTATCTGATACTAGTGGACGCAATTTCATTCGCGTAATTTCAGTATTTCATACAAACTATAACGCCCACTATATAGCATCGCGTGCCACAGGATCGGGGTAAAAAGTATCCGTCTCCCGGTTGTAAGCTACCGCCTCAATAATTTTCAGTCAAATTCAAATTCAAATAATTTTATTGCCTTCATGTGTGTACAATAGGTGGTAGTTGTATGGTGTAGTCTCAACATGAAACCCTGCTAGGGCACTGCAACATTAGACTATAATAAACTAAAACTAGAGGTAGGGACTTATACATTAAGAAGAGCTTAAAGAGTAACAATAAAATAAAGTATTTTTTTTTTAAACCCTGAATTTGTGACAATATAAGTATCGTACAGCTAAAGTTGAAACTAAACATTAAAAACTCTTGTAAATTATAAAAACTATTTTGTATAAGGTGCATTTCAAGGGCTTTTTTAAACTTAGGTACTTAATTCTAATAGGTACATTTTTTTTAAATTTATTTATCCGCATCCCACAATTATGGACAATATACATTACGTTAATAAAAGAAAGGTACATGACGACATTGTGGCAAATCGCTTCACTCGTTCTTGAGATATAAGTGGTGTAACTAACATAACTTTCTTTTATATATATAGATATGAAATTTCCATATCACAATGTTTGTTACCGTATCCCCGAAAATTTTATATGCATACTCAGTAGGTCTGAGAATCAGCATCTACCAGTTATATTTCTCCCAATACACGGGGTACGAAGGCTTGCTAAAGCAAGTGCCCACGGTTCACCGAGCGTATTTAACCCAACGTGACAGGGGGTGAGTCCATCGCCGTTATAGGGTTCACACACCTTGTGGTGTTCGGGTTTCATCACGATGTTGTCCTTCACCGTACGAGCGTTGCGTTGCGTACATACCTAGGCTCTGAAAAAGAGTCCCATTGGTACACGTCCAGTAGCCGGACTCGAACCCGCGACCTCCCGGTTACAAGTCAAGGGTCCGACCAACTGGACCACAGACGCACCTATACTCAGCTATACCTAATAATTATCCGAAACACCTAACTAGTTTTACAGTTGTACATATCCTGAGTACATTGTTACATTCGGCGCGGCCCTTGTGGTGAAGCCTAGGTTATGTAGACGACCTAATATTAGCAAAGCGGTCGACATTGGCCTAAGCACTAACTAATTCTCTATTGTGTTGCTGGTTTTATTAGCTGTCGTTAGGAATTACAGCCATTTGTTGTTATGTTATTGCTCGCCTATTGAGATGTGGATGTTGTGTAAGAGACTCCTAAGGTTGCCGCGACGCTGAAGTTACCTACGGGGTTTTTTTTTCAGCTTGTACCACAAGGTTGGCTAGACTTTAGTTACAGTTTAGTTCGACAGAGTACTAACGTTATCGAAATGGCATTTTTTTTTATTTATAAACATAAACTTACACTATTAAAATAATGTATCACGTTACATGGACCCTGTCAGGGCTTTGAATTTTGGTTAACACGAAGAGTACGTCTGGTTGCTTATAATTAAAATTATGAATAACTAGTGGACGGCCCGCGATTTCATTCGCGTAGTTTCAGTATTTCCTACAAACTATAACACCCACTATATAGCAATGCGTCCCACAGGATCGGGATAAAAAGTACCCTATGTCCGTCTCCTGGTTCTGAGCTACCTCCCCACCAATTTTCAGCCAAATCGGTTTAGCCGTTCTTAAGTTTTAAGTGGTGTAACTAACACGACTTTCTTTTATATATACCTATAGATCACAAACATAATATCTTATAATTATTAGAAGAGGGATTTATACATTTAATATATGTAAATAGATACATAATTTATTCAAGTTACAATTTAGTGAAGGATGAAATCATCGGTTTAGCACGCTGAAGTAGCAGTGGGCCTCGGTTCTTCGGCTAATAAGGTCATTAGCCGTAGAACCGATGATCGTTGGGGCAAACGAGTTCTCGAGTGGAGACCGCGTCTCGGCAATCGGAGTGCCTGAGAGCGTCCTACCTCTCAGGCAAGGCTGATGATATGCGCAAGATGGGTAACAGAGGCTGGATGCGAGAAGCCGAAAACAGGTCACAGTGGCGTGCAATTAGAGAGGCATATTTCCAGCAGTATGGGATGTTTATGATGATGATGATGATATCGCTTAAAAGAGTCGACATTGTATATTATGTCTTGTAGCAATCGAATCGTGGCGAAAATCAGTTATTGATACTCTAGGAGGGGTCGGTGGGGTTATGTGGCTCGCACCCACTAAACCCCACGGTGCAGCACGAACTAACAAATATGGCCACTATTGGCTATGTGCAAAGCGAGTAGTGACAGAGAGATAACGACCGCAGCGCACAACATGGCAGAAATCGGAAACAAATGCGGATGATCAGCTGTCAAGTGTTGATTGCAGTACAAAATCAAAGCAAAGAAATGGGCCATGACTATTGTTGCGTTGTTAAATTTAACGTGTTGCGTTCTTACATGATCGGCTAATACTAATTTATTGCATTTTATCTCAGTTTGTGGTTGGAAACTAATATTATGTGTAATAGTTTCAAACCCGGTTTTTATTATTATATTAATTTTACAAACTATTAATAAATTTCACTTATGTCAACAATACTATTTTAATCTTTGGTTTTATTTACATTTGCAAAGAAAACTAACAAAATTTACATTGTTATTATTTGACAGTTTCCGCAAATGTTGTAAACGCTACGCGTCGCCACCGTCGCGCACATGGCCAATATTGTGAACGACACACATCCTTACTAATATTATAAATCGGAAAGTGAGTTTGTTTGTTCAGCTTTCACGCCGTAACTACTGAACCGATAGCTTTGAAATTTTGCATACGTAAAGTTAGAAGTCCGGATTAAATAATAGGGTACTTTTTATCCCGGAAAAAATGATATTCCCGAGGGAAACTTAGATTTTTCCGTAGGAATGATAAGTTTTCTTATAGTTGTCCTTTATACTGCAATATAACCGAAGTCCACGCGGGCGAAGCTGCGGGCGGAAAACTAGTACATAATATGTTCCCGTTTCATATTTCGCGTTCCTATCTATTTGTTTTCAGTATGGGGCAACTGATGATGTCTGTCCCTATGTAGAGCTTAGATCTCTCAAACCACGCAATTGATTTTGATGCGGTTCCCTACAACATAGTGATTTTAGAGGACGGTTATACATACATATTATAATAGCAGGGCACTCTGTTAATACATTTGCAAAATAACGTTTACCTGGTCAGTTAGTTGAGAATAAACCTTTTTGAAAATGGAACTAACTCTCATCCACTTCCCCAGCACAAGTATTAGACGAAAGTTCACAGATACATACATACATACACATATAAATCTCTTTCGTCAATCGACTTTCATCCATTCTCTCCATATGCCCAAACCACCGAAGAATGCCCTTTCAATCTTACTTTTCTACTTGACAAAGGAACAAAAAGGATCCGAGTAACACCGCGTGGCACAGCTAGTTGAAGATATAGATGTACTCTGCGCACTAAAGCATCTCTATCAAACAGAGAGCGCACATTGATTCCTACACTAGGAAGCGCTGGCTCGTGTTACACGTGATCAAAGCTCCACTCACCACTTATTGGTAATACACAGTGCACTCATATTTGTGAGATTGACATCTCGGAACTTAAGCTGAACTGTCCGGCTATAGTGACTTTTACAGGATGATAGCTCATGTAAAGATGATGCCGTATATCTCACTATGTCAATTAATATGCACGGATTATTCAAAATGTTTTAATACAGTGCAGGTGTGGGGGTTTTTGTCTTGTGTGGGTTATTGCACTTATTTACTAGTAATAGGACTAAACTAAACTGTTTGTATAACCATTTGTTTTACTGTTTTTATACAGTCCTACCTATAATACTAGGAGAAAATATACATTTTATAAATCAGTTTGTAAACGTTTCGTTCAATCTTTTAATCCGATTTATTTTGATTCTTTATTTTTTTTAAACACAATGAACAAGCGTTTGACCACCATCCTGCCTGATTTTAAGTAGCGATGTGGTCTACGATGGAGCGCACTTGTTCATTGGGTACCTATTTACCCGCGACTTGGAAGACCTTCAGACTGTACTGCGCAGGAAACACAGACTCCGGAAAGTAATTCCACATCCTGGCGGTTCGCACTATGAAATATCGAAATCGTCCTTAAATAAAATGTAGAAAATATCACTTTGCTACCGTCACGCACTCAATTTGATATGCCAATAAAACATTTGTTGATACCAGGGTTAATTGAGCCGAATAGAGTTGTTTAGCCAATCACAACGCCGATTGAGTGGTTTATCAAGCGTTAGGTAGAGTTTCGCCCCTATTAACTAATTACCCAACATTCGCTGAGGTTACTACTATCGATCCTTTAGGTATGTGGAATTTCCTTTATTGTGTTATAGTTCACGAACTATTAAGGCCTACTACTAAGGCCCGCGCGCATTCATGAAATGCACGCATTTCATGAATGCGCGCGGGCCTGATGTCCCTAGATGTGTGAGTCGTAAATGGACACGCTAGTTGACAATTCAAAACTGCCACACAAATATTTAAGGCCCGCGCGCATTCATGAAATGCACGAACTATAGCTGTAGATATAAATACTAAAACCCTACGCATATTATAATTGCTAAAGTTTGTGATGAGCTGCATCTAATACCCCCGCACTTTTGCAATAGGACTACCAGCAGGCCTAGCA